>QNGE01002012.1:5192-31155 GCA_008508345.1 Paragonimus westermani | reverse complement strand
GTGGGTGGCGGTGTACCAGAAATGGTACGATTTGTCGGGAAGAGATGCCAACCTGTAGGACCAGGAGACCGTGGTTTGTCAGACCTCTACCTGTTGGCCTGCCTGGTATGAGTAACTCTGTCCAGTTTAGCCCAACAGGTCATGGAGATGCGCAAGCCGTCACACCACGTCAAGTTCCAGTCTCACCGTTAGTTTTCATACACACTGTGTTGTAATTAGCCTGATAATCAAACACAGAAGGCAACTCTTTTTTTCGCTACTCTAGCATTCTCACGAATGGAATGAGTATTTCCCAACGAATTAAGTCATCGGTAAGAATTTACAAAACCCCAGTAGTCCATCAGAATGAACATTTGATATACGGTCACTTCTAATTGGTAACGGAAAAAGTATTTCAAATGCAATCTACTACTGTATTAATAGCAAACAGTGTATGAGGTGCGACGTTTGCTCCTGAATGATTTTGGAATCGATCGGTTATGCCTAGTCGATAAGACAACGTCTCAGTGCCAAATGTCAGCGATGGATCGATTTCGGCGAACGAGTGGTTAACGTGAAATCACTTAACTGATGCCAGTAAATCGACCCATTCAGGTATCAAAGGTTGAAGACAGCAGTGAAGGCAATGATTTTATGTTGCACTATGTCGAACAATAATAAACATGATAGATGTAACAAACCACAGTTGTGATTACTAGTGTAAACCTTAACTGTGCATAACCAGTGGGGTGAATAATGTATGGTTTCAAATGAACGCTAAAGATAGTAACCAAAACAGTCTGAAATAGCACAACAGCTGGACCAGAAACAAAGTCAGGATATGGAATAAACAGCGTACTGTTGACAATTTGGCCGCTACACTATTACACATAGAAGTCGGGGAAACTTTAACACACAGCGAGCAGCATATTGGATAGCGAGACGTTTAAGTGGGCCCAGAGGAAATAGAAGATGATCTCAGATTGTAAGAAGGTTCACTGAACCCTCCAAAGTCAACCACTTTTGCAGCCAATAGGAAAATAGTACGGATGCTACAAAATAATGGCGAACAGAGATTCGAAGTTCTTGAATGGAGCAAAGAAAACTGCAGTTACAATTAGAAGACGGTTGAACTAAGGCGGATTGCACAAATTGTTTGATAATTAAGAGGCTGCCGTATTCATTAGCCGAATATAATTTAGCAACACAAGTAAGAATGTAAGGGAGGCGAACAAATGAAACTTTAAAGTATTAAGTGAAATGTGGGACCGGTTATGGCATGTATCTAAACATACAATCAGATAAGCGCAACACATTCCAGTAAATTAACAACACACAACAAACAATCCCTTCAAACCGTAACAAAAAGTTGATGAACAAATGTATAGTTTTCAGAATTCGAAATTACAAGTGAAAAAATTGAAGGAATTACCATTGTTTTGCACCTGTAATGTTCAATTTTAATGTACTGGAGGTTTATGTAAGCAAAAGTATGGAGTAGCAGTAGGTTCACCTATAGGTCCGCTGCTCAGCAAATATATTTATGTCCAAACTGGAGACCACTAAACTCAACCACATCGTAACTAAGTGTAAACTTTACAAGCGCTATGTGGATGATATTTTTTGTCTCGTTCCAAACGGTGATTTTCCCCAGGTCATACTACATGAGTTCAACAGAGCACACCGGAATATACAGTTCACCGTCGAGTTAGAACAAGATAACAAACTCTCACTCGTAGATGTTGCGTTGATTATTCGACCAGAGGGAGCAATTCAATGATCTATTCACAGAAAAAAAATGGAGGAATCAATATATGCATTTTCACAGTTTTTTCCGTTGAAGTACCAACGAAATTTGGTACGTTTACTGTTGAACACAATGCAAAAGATCTGTATACTGGGCACTGTCCAGGTGAAGGTAAGATGTATTCAAGAGACCCTCCGTAGAAATGGATACCCTGAGGGATTCATAGATAAAAATCTGCATTCCGGTACGAAGCTAGAACTCGTCCAGACAGCAAAGAAAAAGCTGGGTTTCATCCGTATCTCATATAGAGAAGTCAATAGTGAAAAAAATTAGCCGCAGACTTTCAAACGCGGTCTAGATTGCCTACCCTGCAGCGAGGCATATCGTGTCGTTCGACACCTGTTCGGTACTGGTGCCACGCCTTAAGGATAGTTTGCCAAAGTTCTCTTCGTCTTTCTGTATCTACTCTCTCACCTGCTGTTGTCAAGACGGTCACGTTGGGAGGACCACAAGGTGGAGAGGATTCGTAACGGTTCGCGAAAGCCCATTTCCAGTGCAATCAGCTCCCACTTAATCGACACTGGCTCCAGAACTGTCGAAGTGAGATTGTTTCGGCCTTGGAGGCTATTCCCATCAGACTGCACAATCCCTGCCTGTGCGCACAAAAACAATTCGTAGAAACTCTGCTTCCGATGACCAATCATACCACATCCAATTGCTACTCGAACAAGCGTGAACTGCTTGTCATTGATGGAGGAAATCTCATGACAGGCACGCGTAACACCTGAACACATTCACCAGCACCCTCCCTCCCCCAGTAGACTGTGCTCGGTACCATTTCTCCCATTTTAATGTCTTGTTTGACTCGTCATAAATTCATATATAACCCGCATTTACTCCCATGTAATTGTAAAAGCCTGATGAGAATGACCGGAAACAACTGTCTACAAGATTGACTTCTTATTAATTCTACGGGAATCTGGAAACGACTAGTTCATGACAGTCAAATTCTTATTTCTGGAACAACGATCGCCTCTCTCTGCAATTTACAATGAAATCTGCATTTGGCTTGAATGTTTACTAATCCTTTTTTCGCGCTGATATAGACTGGCCCTCATTAAAACGGTCCGTCTCCTGAACCAGTCGTCTTTACTTGCCAATTTTATTAACCTTTTCGTAACGACAGTAATAAATATTCTCATAGTGTTGGTTTTTAACAAGAAGCCGCCGCGCATGTTCCGCTTATTGTCATCTTTCTGAGATACAATTATCTTACATTGTCTTTACGGTTTGAGTCGCCGGGAAAATCAACATTGGTGTGATTGGTCGGGCAATGACATCTGAACCTTTAGCCCTTGACTTTGACCCAATCTGAGCTCAATATTTTCACCAGGTGAGTCACTTTTCACGCGTGTGTGTGTGAGTAAATATGTTCACACTGATTCGAAGTGTGGGTCATCTGGTGGCAGGATAAATCACAAGCACAGCATGCTGCAATCATTGATTGAGTAGGTTTTAGGGGCTTGTATGTATGTATGCTTGCATGTATGGACCACAGATCGCAGCTGTTTGCTATGGTCACCAATTGTTACGCTGACTGAGTGTGATGAGCATTTTAACAGTGAGAGAAAAATCGACAGAAGAAGAACGTTAAACAAAGTCGAGGGTAAAACCTTAACACTGTTATAGCAACGGCAACCGTTTGTATAACAATAACTTGCCAATCGCGCACAGACCCAATCAGCTCCTGAGCGAGCGAAAGTACTCCAATCCAACCAGATGAATAGACTAGATGAAGTTTAATGTGTACTACTGAATCAACTACGTACTGCTGCGTTATATTCATACGAGGTGTCACTAACTATTCATAAGAGTTGTGTACATTCTAATGTTCTTTCGGGAGATCATTGCGTTGGTGTGTTGATTGTATTTAAATCAACTGGACCAAACAATATAAAGATGTATCGGAAGCTTGAGTTATCGGGATTTCGAACAGTCGGAATCCTGGACTGTTAGGAGTTTAGGTTGTTAGACATTATATAGTCACCGTAGTGAAACAAGTCCAATTGCCAGATAAGTTACAGAGCAGACGGAATACAAAATGAATATATGCACCCAGATGTGTAATTAAATGTTCAGCCAAAAAAATAACGCTAGACAAATGTGGTCTCGGTAATGAGAACGACCTTCAGCAGTCCCGAGTGATTGCAAAAAGACTCACCAAAGAGACACGAAGAAAAGTGTATTTTATGTCGCCAAGAGGGCATTATATATGGAAACAATCCGGTAACCAGCTTCAATAGTTTGACTTCGACCTTGACTGACGATTGTTTTGCCCACCCGTGACAGGTTCCAGGATTGTTACTGTTACGATCCGCTCACGTTTATGTCCTGCCGATGCACTTGTTTGACCATTCAATGAGCGCCGTGTTTTGCGTCACTATTACAATCATTTTGTATTAAGCTCTTCCTGACAATAGGTTCTGAGGTAAAGTGTTTTCCAGTACCAACAATAGTAAGATTTAAAAAAGGAGTGATTTGTGGGATGCTGAATGTACGTTTAGAAGAGACCCGGTTACAGAAAATCTTGACTTCGGTCAGATACGAACCAGTGATGCAAATGTCATATCCAGACACAGCCAATGTCCTACGAGGTGAGTCACGAAACCACTTCTCCTTTGGCGAAAAGTCGGAGGAAGGTGAGTGAAGGAGGAACCCAACAACAATCCATCAAGAACATTACAGAGATAGTTCCGCGTGCAGCGCACAACAACTAACTGGGTACAACAGTCAGAGCTCTAGTACCTCTTCATTTAACCATAATGATTCTTATACTCGAGCTATCTAAGGTCGTATGTATTGTTTCCTGAATGTATACTATAAGTTTAATTTTGCTCATACTGGAGAACGCTAGCACGAAAGACACTGGTAGGCTGATGCAGGTTGGGCACTTCCGAATATCGAGAGTGTTTCACACCGGTTAAACAACTTATATGACCGTGGACTTTTTGTAACCTACTCGTGAAACGTTTGCGTTAACCAGTCGAGATCATATTCTGGAGCACTTGATGAAAATGTTCAAGGGAACCTGTGTGGTAAATCTAGATCACCTTAAAAATGACGATTTTGCATTGAGAACTATCCCTTTCAGCAGAAGTGAACGTAACCTGCTGCCGAATCACTTGTTATGCCCTCTCATTATGACAAGTGCTTTTCATGTGATACTCTCTGCAAATCTGGTACCTAGATGAAAGATAGGGTATATCAGCGAGTTGATCGCAAGTGAGAAACAATCCGACCTACACAATCCAGATAGTATGATGTACAACACAAGTCCCAACTTCGCTTTCTCAGCTCATGCTACACAGTTGGAGGAAAGGCTGAAGCCAATTGAAACAGTTCACTTAAGACTCTCACAGGCAGTGTAACCCAGATGTTTGTACCCAGTGACGAGGATGAAACGGACTATATTCAGTTGTCGGTCTCAGTTCACTGACACAGTACGCTTAAAAAAAAATGCAGTTGTCAGACTTCTCGTGAGTTTCATGCAATGCAGGTTCACACAACCCAAGTTTGGAAGGATGTAACTTAGTAAGCTTGATTATCGGTGACCTTCTGTGGATCATAATGGTCGGGAACCAGCTGCAGATAGCCCGACTGCTATTCGGAATGCTGCACAATGTACGCCAAATTGAAGCAGTGTTCATCCGCAATCTAATTGACTGTTTCGTGAGAAACCCTTCCAATTGTTGATCAGAGGTAAATTCCCTCCACAAATAACGTCTATTGAAAGAGTTAAGATGAATTTGCGCTGACTGACCCAATCTTATTCCACTGTCAGTGATGCCTATGCAAACAGTCAGCCTTAAAGAGAATGTAACAGTCTCATATCACAACCATACTGAGTCTAACCGAATAGTTTAAATAGGGAAATAGTTAGCCTTGGTTTGATGCACATTCGGAATTTTATGCTGGATAACCACTATGATAAGTTGACTCTAAAGGAATCCACGTCGGTTAACTGTTGGAAAATCGGTTCAAGGTTAAGCAGCAAGTATGCTTTAACAATCTCAAATCAAATTTGACATCAGCTCAAGTTCTGTGTGCTCACGAGAAGGAAACACATGTAGTAGTCTCGAAATTAAATATCTTCTATATAGATACACACGTGGCTGAACCCACATCCTGCCGCGATGATTTACACATGTATGCTAATCGGTGTGTTTAAAAAGTGGTATCAATGAGGTACTTGTATATTTAATGCTGCTCAAATCGGGTGGAAATTTTGCTCAACATCTCTTGAGAATGTTGACTGCAAGACAAAGCAATAGATTCGATGTATAGTCTTGTCATCCACACCACCTACAGTCGGTGGGACAGATATCTGAATATTCACCACTCTGATATTTGTGAGGTGAGTTTCCTTACTGTTATCACGACGAAACTGAATGTTGGAACTCAAGTTCGTTAATTCGTCTAGATTTATTACGTGTCTGTCTTTTCAAATTTCACACACCTATCAGGTTTGCCCATGGACATTGTGTTCACAGTGGCCGATTTATTGATTTACCCTCAAACGGCTGTACGGTATACGATTGGCCCACTACCACTTAAGGTAATCACTACTACTCTAAGTATTGTATTGACACGAAAACTAAAAACTAGAAATCATTTTTTCCTATCACGACATGACATCTGTCAATTTGTCATCCATTACCATCACGCGTTATAGTCAATTAAAAAAGAATTTTTAAACGTTAGTTAGCCATGGTAACAGAGATCTTTTATCAACATTCAGTTGTAAATCGAATACACTCGTCCCCAAAAGATATACATCATATTGTTGTGTAAGTGGCTGAATGATTGGGTATACTTCACCTTGGATTATCAGACTGTAACGTCCGCAACCATTCGGACACAAACTGGTGATCTAACAGTTTATCGACATTCCCTTCAAATCGACATTCCCCGATCGCTTTCGTCAGTGTTTGTAGTCATCAATTGTAACTAATTCAGGTTCGAATCGTCAAAACCTCAAGTTATGAGCCACGCGTCGGATAGCATTGATAGGAGTAATCTCTGGCTTACTCTTGTTCACGTCCAAGTTGATTTTTCTTGTCGTCTCATCCTCACATACAATACGCCCCGGAAATCTGGTCTAGGCAACACAATCCAAAGTCCAGACCAAAGAGCCTGTAAATGAGCGCGCCTCCTAACCGAGCCGGGTGAGCGAACAGGCCCAACAGGCCTAAGAAACCACAGCAGGTTTGGCCGGTTGAGGATGGGGTGGGGTTTCACGCGCGGTTCCCGTGTAGTCGTTAAGCCGCATCTCTAACTTTGTTCAGACCAAGTTGGGCGCAGCTGTTGTCCGTATAAGTGAACTGGGGCAAATGTGACCTATCATAATTCAACATGTACATAGTCAGACAGACACAAACACAGAGATCGATTAGGTCACCTAGGGGCCCACAACTCCGACGTGCCTCTGGTGAAATGAAAATATGTATTATAACCGCCACCAAAAACATTTACACTTACAGTCCGTACAGACCTGGGAAATCGGTTTGCGAACAAACGCGATGCATGCAATGGGTACGCTACGCCCCTTACCCCGCCCCTCCCAGCTCGATCAGTACTCACATGTATCAACATGTTATCCTAGGTCACTTTGAGCTGACCAAAAATCGTATGATGGGAATGGTATGTCTACCAAAACCAACCGAATTTCACACCATGGCTACATCGTTTTTCAGGACCAAGCAGGTTTCCAGAGAACAAAGTACCTGAATGTGCACATTTGTGAACCGTCCAGGCTGGTCTCGATAATGCAACAAGTTGTCTTCATCAGGGCACCAACAAGGTAATCAAATAAGACATGCCGACATGGGTGAGAAACGAGGCCACAAAAATGAGAGGTGCCAAGTGACGTTTAGTTTCTACAACATGGCTGTAGTGTGTCACGTCAGAGTCCACAAATGACGCATTACATGCTTCAGACTTCACAGCAAAATTGTTAGATTTTGATCACTCTTGTAGTGATTTGCAAATCTGTTTCGTTTCTGAGTGCAGCTTTTTATTATGTCATTTAACGGATATCTATCGTGATGGCACAAACGAAGTCAACGACGCATGCTGGTTCCCAGTCCAGCATTGCGCCTCAAGCGCTGAAACGGTTACAGTGACAAGTGGCCAGCCAGGTGTTGCCGATCGTGGACCGTGATGGTCAAAGCAGTGGGCCGATGTGACCGAGTGACTTGATCGGAAATGCGCGTGCACCCCACAACCAGGTTATCCTACTGTGGTTACAACATTACGTTGAGGCCGTTCACTCGCCTAACTCGAATGAGAGGCGTACTCATTAGCTAAGCCCTTTGGCCTGGACTCCGCATTTTTTGCCGGATTTTGTCGCCGTTGTATTAACTTCTGTGTGCGCCTAGTTAATCTTGAGAACCGAGTTACTGAAGTCCTACACGTGGAGTCCCTTTGGTGTCTGACGGTCACCAGGTTCTGCCGTAGTTACTATATGCGATATAGGTCACCGTTTTTGAGGTCCTGTCTGAGACCAAAGTCTATCGACCAGACAGTCAAAGTGACAATCCTTGGCTTTGTTTCGGGCTGAAAAATCAAGGTATCAGCACGTTGAAGCAGAACAGCCGAACTACAGCAGCGGAGATACCAACGGTCCAGGCACCAAGGGAAACTTGAACTGGTTGTAAGAATTTGACGTCCAACCAGTGCAAATCATCCAGACGAATTTGGCCAGGCAGTAGAGACTGCCAGGATTCTGCTTTCGAGCAAACAGACCAATCACCGGAGGGCTGCAGTGAACTGGATGCCGCTGAACTCGTGATTCTAGTCATACTGGAGACTTTATGTTAAATGGTGCGTTGCTAAAAAAAACAACCACTTCATGTGCAATCACATCTTCACGTTGCATTTCTCCTTGGTCGTGATAAATAGAAGTTTGCAAAGGTTAGACCACAGGGTAAATCAGTTTCCCAGAGTTTGCATTGTCCCATGCGTACGCTGCTGTTTTATCTTCACCTTCCAGCGTGCCTCCTCCAACCTTGGGTGACACTTCGGCCTCCTAACGTGGTCGCTCTTATTGCCATATGTGTTTTTAAAATAAGTGACTCATTAAATTAAATTGAATTTGTAACTAACATTTACTCTATGATCTCAGTGACTGAATCTTGCTGCAAATCTCCGTCTTCTTGCTATCCTAAACAATTTGACGGTGGTGCCGCGCCTCCTTACAGCGCAACAGGAATCTTCAGTTTGCGTCCTGAGATTAACCAACACCCATTCTGGTTTGAAATCAACCAATAGCCATTGCGGAGGCAAACGTTCAACCATCAGCTCCCGCCCTCAAATCTGGCACACGAATATCCGTCTCATTTTTCAGGTGACACTGGGTTAACTAAAGAATTAAACATTTTAATGTCACACGCACTGAAAGATAATATGAGACATGTTCAGCATTGAATCAATACTCTCGGCTTGAATAATGATTTCCCTCGACATATGTTTCTCGAATGTCGTTCGTGCACTTGTGTAGTCGTTGCTCTATCCCGGCAAACCCTCGAACTATGGATGAAAACAGTCAGACCGCCCGTAAGTAGTGGACCTAATTTGTGCGTAACAAAGAAAGTTACCCAACTTTCAATCTTATATCCAAAGGGGAAGTCTTAGGGGACAAAACAAACTCATCTAAAAGAATAGTGCACAGAAAACTAACCATAATATAACTAATATCTGCGACCAGAATATGGTCGGTTTTGTTGCATAAGAATGTTTGGCAACACCCAGATTAACTGCTTGGGTTTGTTCGAATATCTGCCACATTTACATGACTAATCCCGATTACCATTTCCGTCTTCTCAAGTAAATGCCACTTACACACCTAAGCAGGTGAGCATCCGGATTTCACTGACAACTTACCTTCATCAAGCGTTTGATCATCGGTGTAATAAGACTGACCATACAGCAATAATATTGTGATGAATGACCAAAGTGGAAGCATGATTATTTCAACGCTGAGTTGAATATTTTGAGGCGGCGGTGATCTGTGGTCGAAGATCACAGTGGACAGATTGTGGGCCGGACGAGTCATCACTCAACAAAATCAGATCAACGTGCTAAAAGCGGCCAACACAAATCCACGACAGAAGGCATCAGCCAAACGTACGAAACCAGGCGAGAGTGTGTGGAACGTTAAACTAGAAAACTAGTTGCATTGTAGACCGGAATCCGGGTCCATAAACATGAACAGGTGATTATGTGCGAAATGAACAATGGAGATTTTGTTTTAATGAACGTCATCTTGGTATAATGTGACATTAGGGGTAGTGCTGTGAACAATCCAACTCAGCCTCCAAAGATTGTCTGCTTATCGGACTTTATGCTTATCTCTGGAATAAGAAGACTGGGTGTGTGTGTGTTTATGTTTGACACAGGAGAGTATAACGAAACTGACAGGCTGGGGATGGACAACAAATTGCCAGCAACGTTCTCTATTCGAGACATGTTTAGAACGATTTGAATCGAAATGATCAATCAAGTCAAATCGAATCACACTGTATTGAAATGCAGCACCGTACACAAGACGAAATTAATGCGCTTGTTTATGATTAAATCAACCAGGTGCACAATTATTGCAGTGCTTCTCTAATTATTGAAACTACATAGGAGTATTGAGTGCATAACTGTAACTTACTTATGAATTTGTGCATATTAATTAATTAGGCGGATAGCGAAAGCAAGTTTGGATATGTGATGCCTAGAGCGACGCCATTTTTATACTGGTTAAAACCGCGTCATCACCAATTCGCCTGCAATCTACAGGGTGAACTAACAAGAACGGTGGGTTTTTTGTATCTCATAGAATACGGCAGTTGGCGAAGAACGAGGATGTTGTTTGTGTGAGAAGGCTGGTAGCAAAATAGTTACGTAAAAAGATCACTGACTGACGAACGAATGTCAGGAGATTTGAAATTACGGAACTTTTGTTGACAGAACGGAATGTATTGTTTTCACCAAAAAATCCATACGGACAAACTTGTCTTTCATCTGATTATGGTAAAAAGGAACCAGCAAGATTGTTGGCAGGCGCCAAAGGGAAGGGTGAACGGCGGTACGCACGTTGAGCATTCTTTCAAATCGTTCAGGATCTTGAAAGAAGCCGAACTGCTGCACCCTCTCGTCGATTGTTTTTGACATTTGGGATGTTCAACTAACGCCGTTGAGGCTTTCAAACACGTCAATGACATGATGCAAATGGGTTATTTTCTTCAAACTTCAGCACCTACTGTTCATAAAACAGGATGTACTGTCAAATCTAACCGATGAGTTGTTTTTGTTAAATGACAGCAACCATTACACTGTGAATGTGTTTCGGTTAAGTTTTGAATCAAAATCTTGACATCTACGTTACCAAAGTGTACTCAATTATACCTACGCAGGGTGTTACAAAGAGGATTGACTTTAAACGGTCAAAGTGTGTGGACATAATCAGTTCAGGGCACTAGTGCCCGTAATTTAAGTGTTTCCTGGACATAGGAAGTCGGACATTACTGTGTGATTAGTTCCACTTTCTTGAACACATCATAACTCAGCAACATACTAACCGAATTCATTGGTTAACCTGTTGTTTAACTCCACGTCGTAATTTGTTATCCAGCGTGTCAGGTTTTTACTGGATTTCTGACAGTCGTCAGCATTTAGTTGTTTTAATGTGGCTATAACTAATTTAGTGATTTGTCTGCTGTCGGTGTACGCATTTTGTCACTTCAGAATAGTTGTCTTCGAAGCGTGCTGACAACTCAGGTTGGAATGAATAAACTTCCAACAGGAAACAAGTTGGTACCTGGTCATCCGTTACTGATTCCAGTCTGGTGTGTTGTCTATTCAGTTAACGTCTATCACCTGGTTTTATGTGTTTGTGGGGTTGGTCAGCTCAACCGGATTACAGTCTAAACCACTTAATCCGACAATGACCTGATTTCCTTATCGTGCATTCGGTCTTCCGCGAATAACCACCACCCCACCTACAAGTGTGTAGATTTCTCGGGTCACTTTCTAACAGTCACTACAATCGTTCACAACAGTTCCTCTAAGCTGCTTATGTTTGCATTGTGAATTATTTCATCCAATTACGTGTTCATTGACAGAGGTAGCCCGGTGTGCATGTTCGTCTACATCTGCGTGCGCTAACACGCAGTCCGAATCTACAATCCGCTGATAAATTATTCATAAAATTGCTGCCAGGCGCGTTTGTTCTCTCAGTGCCGTCGAGCATGACACACATTTTAGTCACCACGGTGAGTAAGTCCAATAGAGAATTTTGCTTGGTGAAACAGACTTACTGATGACATTTTTGTCATGTCAAAAGAGCAGTCCTATCTCTGGCTGCACTGTTTGCAGTGTCTTCTAACTGTAATGCAATATTTTCCGGTTTATTTGTTCCCTCACTACTGATGGGGATAATTAAAGTTGACCTTCCGGTCTATGGTTCTTCGAACAAATGCTAATATGTACTAGTAAGTTGTGGTGTGGGGAATCAATAAAGAAGCCTCACTGGTGAACAAGGTCGCTTTGTTTACGATTTTGAATAGAGATCGTGGATTAAACTCATTAACACGTGGTAAGGTCTTGAAAAGTTAATGTGTTTTGTTATATTGCAAACGACAAACAGTACAGTTCAGTTCATGTTTACTCAGTCTAGCTTAGAAAGACGGAACACACAAAACTGGAAACGATTATGTGGTCGTTTTTTCTTTGAACGATTGAACCGATCGGTAATCAAAGGTATAAAGGCGGTAATTTGGTTTGAATCGTAAAATGACGTTCAGCTGATCCTCCATAACATAGTTAACAACCAGCTGTCTCGTTCTTGATTCATTTGACACTGCGATCTGAATTCACACCCATAACATTTAGTTGATGTTGAGCTGCAGTGGTAAATTCAAAGAAGCCTCCACATTTTACCACTTATTCCAACAATCTGATCCACTTATATTCTTGAAGCCCAAGTTAGTGCTCTGGATATGAATGAAAGGATGTCTTCTCTTGTGCATCCCTGTCTCGATGTTGTTTGGAGCAAAAATGAATCCGAAGATTTACAGATGTAAAAGTTTTTAGTAAAAATAAATGAAGGCAAATCTCATTGGGATTGCTAGAATGCAACCATTTTAGCAACTAACACTGAAACTTACGGAAATAAAATTCTGTCAGATACGTCTTTGTAACTAGGCTAGGATAATATTTAAAAAAATGTATACAGATTAGATAAAATTGTACAAGCTACAACCGATTCACTCGTGTCTATGGAGTTGAATGGTATGTTCCAGTATAAACAGAGAACAACCGTAAATCATTGTTGCCTACAAAGTTACCCGTCCGCTTCATAAACTAGTTTCAGCGAGCGATATCTTAGGTGTCCATCCTTGTGGATAACCCGGGGTATGGGATATTTTATGGGCAATAATTAGGTTTCTCCTGAGGTGTCTGTGATTCGTTGAGAAGTGATGACTAATCCAGTCTTATCGGAAAAGTGATTGCCTGAGTCATGTAATCCATCTAATGACCCGTCTCTGAACACACCTAGTGAGTGTCAAATGTTTTTCAATATAAAGATGACAGATTTGCATGATCATTCAGAAATATGGGCGGGTTATGGAAACTAATATAGTATTTAAAAAAATTCGAGGTGAAAGGATCCACCAAGTCTGAAACAACCTACCACAGTCTGTTGTAACTGCGTCGTCGGTAGTTGAATTCAGGTGCAGACTTCATGCATATATTAGGGACACCAAACAGCGTATTCGGATAAGTGGGTCATCCAAATCATTGCGGTGGGGTGGGGAGATACTGTCGACTCTCGCTGCTGATGCTAGTCTTCTGATGTCCGCTGTATATTTCAGAGCAAGTGTTGCATGCTTGATAGGCAGTGGCTGATTTACCATATCACTCATTATTCTCCAACTGTCTCCTTCGAAAGTGTCTAGTTGCTGACCGTGTGAAACCGATACAATCTTTCTGTTTTTTCTGTCTAAACCGTTCAACGAAGATTCAGATGTAAATGAGCTCTCTGAGTCACCCTTAATCACCAAATTTCCGTTAAGTTCTGTAAGGTTATTTGTTTATTTTTAGTCACCATTGCACAGTTTGCAGACCGACTCAAACTGTCTGTCATTAAGGTCTCAAGATCTCTTTCGAATGCTGACACGGGTAGATTACTGTCAGTGAACTTTTGATAGCAAGCGTTCATTACCCAACATTTGGTGACACTGGACAAGTTACTTCCTCTGAGTCGCTGATCTAAACAGTTTACATCACCATGTAAGGTTCGCATATTTTCTGGGAACTTGTAATGCGCGACGGAGTGGAAGCACCGAGGAAATGCGTCTCTCTGAAGGACGGGAGCACAGCGAGAATCTGGAATGGTAACAAAAACCGAAACAGCATGAGCCAGAGGCCCAGTAAGTCATGCACACAACTTACTAAGACGAAAACCAAAATGGCGTTAATCACACGACAGCGAAATGAGTTACAGAACTAAACAACTCTCCGGAGTTTGCCATTGCCCACATGAAGTACCCATTGTGATCTGAAGACGCAGGACAGTTCAAGAACAAAAAAAAACGAACAAAAGGAGCTTTAAGACAGAAACTTACTAAACGTTGCTGGCTCCAAGAAACGGCTGGTCTAGAACGTGTCGCCTGAACAGCGACATCAGAGCCTAATGAAGTGGGTATATTGTGCGTAATACAGGCCTAGTATATGTTATCATCAATTTGTGAGGTATCGGACGATGGATACTGACGTGGATATTTGTTTTTCCGCCACAACAAACCTTAATAGATTTCTCAATTCTATTATGGTGAGCTTGTTGCAATGCTACTAGCTTATCAGGTCAAGATAGGAACGGCAACCCGTAGTAGAACCGACAGAAAAAATGTACTTAGAACTTCTTCCCATCCTTTAAAGTCGCTCAGCGGAGGTTTCAGTTGTACTCTTATCAATCTGTTAACGTTGAGGAACTGACCTCAGCCAGAGTGGAAACAATTACTGACCAACACATAAATATGGTCAAGTTTAGTGGCACTATCCATGGAGTGTTGGTACCTACGTCAACAAAGTTTATGTTACACTGACTGTCAAGGTGAACCGGTTGAGTTTTTCCCGCTTCTCTTTTGGGCAATTTGATCGGGTGCGTTACTTTTAATTGCACAGGTGTCCTAGTTTTTGAACAGTCTGTTTGCAAGCGGCTGCCTTACTGATCATGGTTGACAGAGGATGAGGAATTAATTGAGTCAACAAAAAATGTTTCGGAGTTAAGAAGCTTACCGCATGATATCACAATAGCTGAGTGACCGTGTCTCGTCTTGTCAATGCAGATGAGGTCAATCGGCTATGGAAGCAGTAAACACTCAACTGCTTAGAATGACCTAATAACTCTTTTCTGATTAGGAGTTGTGTCCTCAGAGTGGTCAAGTCGAGATGGAATCTGTAGCGCATCTTTGACAAGACGGTAATTGGGCCGCCTAATGATTGACAAGCTATGTAGCGCACTCTAACACTCTTCATAGGTCAGAGCAACTTTACAGCTTGGGTACAGATGTCATGGAATTTCTGCTGGGTTCTATCTCCAAATTCCCTCTGACAAAAGATGAAACTAGTCCACAAGTTAAGTGGACATAAGCCTTACACAAAAGGCAGGTTAGAATCCGACAGTTCGCGAATCCCCCTGTCACAGACAGCACAGTTTGTAGGCATGAGTGACTAAACGATAGCTATGATGTACAACTCAGTTGGTCAGAAGTACACCACAAACAGCTAACAATCAGGCACAGACACAAGACTACTCACATGTTCCACAATCACTCACACGGATATCAACAACATTTAAGAGGAGGAGCACGATGTATAAATATAGAGGCAACAGAAAGGGAAAAATGTTCACTGTGTGCAAATTGCATGAATGCCTGAATCCAATGACCACAGTATGTCTGTACTGTGCGATTAGAATTGGATGTGTTTGGGACCGGATACTAGATGGTTTAATTTTGAAGACTGAATGGTGGTGATCTCAAAATGGTAGGAAATCTACGAACGTCACGCAAGTTTATTAAGTCAATCACATTCGAGGTAATGTCTCAGATGCAGATGAAAGCTTGTGAATGATGGCAGAAGGTTCGGATTTCAAGCTTTAGGCCAAGAATTTCGTTTGCAATTTCGAGGCTGTCAAACGTAGAGAGACCAATAAATACTGGGCTCGAACCCAGACTGTAGGAGTTCTTAAGATCGGAATCTGGTGGAGGTCTTACGGTAGCTAGACCAACAAGCTCACTGAGGGATACAGTGACCAATCAGGTGTGACTGGGAACCTGACCGGTGGCTGATCAGGGTGAAGAAACATTTCAAATGTTGCCACCGAAGTGGAGTTTATGATGTAAGCTGGATGCCCATGCAATGATTGGCTGCTGAGATGCCGGTTGGTTGGTGGATCGATAGAGCACGCGTCTGCAAAGTGGAAATCATTTAATGTCAGGCTGTGGCTAAAACCCCGGTTTGCGTGTGCTAGAAGCATTATTTGAGTAAATCGATCCACCAGTTGGCACTGTTAGGCAAGACTTAAAGTGCACTTTCTTGTGGTACTAAGACTTACGTAGTTGTGTTAGTTTACGATACACACTTTTGCGCGAATTAGTAAGTTGGTTAAAAAACTAGGAGTCACATTGATTTTTTGTTCTGAAAAAGGTGTAGTAGTCTCGTGAAATACAGATACCCCTGGGAAGCTATTTGAAAATGTTACTGATTGACTCCAGGAGTGATTGCAACACTCCTGATGAAAGCCATCGGAGGTGGTTGGAAAGTAGGGTATTACAACAGTAATGTTTTGTTATTCTCAATATGTTTATCAATACCATGTTAAACAGGACGCCCAAACTGTTTGACTTCATTCATACTAAATTTAATGTGGATATTCTACAGTAGCACATCGTGTGATGGAAACAAGGTAAACCTTCATACGTTATGTCAAAAGTAAACATGGTTTTAACAATACTTCGACGTCTTACTCTTAACTGTTGTAAAGGAAACTGAACTTCTATCATTGTATGGTTGTCAGGTTAACCCCTTTAGCTCCAACTGATCGCGTGTTAGGTTCACCGTGAATTGCAGCGTGATTAGAGAAACTGTAACCATCAAAGTGTCTAATTGGCTGTCTATTGTTCATTGTGCTGAAAGATACATTTGCTCAATTTGAGCTCAGTCCAGTACACAGATTACAGTCGTGAAATCATTTGGATTTACTCTTGTTTTTAGTTGTGCATTCACGAAATGTGTGAGACATCATCCACAGAACTTCATGTTTATGTCTGATGCGTAGTTCACGTGATCCAACACTCTCACTTGCTTATTGGGAGAGACCTACAGACTGGCACTCATTCATACAATCGTTGACACTATATTAAATAGTGCACACACTACACATAACACAGTCTGTAACTTTTCCGTGGTGAAACTCAGGTCTGAGCGGTCTCAGCAAAAGCGGTACGTGGACTGATAACACATTTCTCTTGAGTACGTGCTCATCAACGAGTCAGGTATGAGTGACAATATGGAAGTACTAGTTTCATTCTGTCATATGAACAGAGGCCCATGAAAGTTAGACAGGACTGTCGAATTGTACTGTACGATAATTATATGTTGGTATTAAGGTTCATCGTGAAACACTTCGGGGCAGTCATAACACAATCCAAAGGTTTTGTGAAACAAGGTTCTTCAACAGAACTCAACTTAGCACATAAATGGCAAGTACCTCTCAATGAAATCTCGGATGCGGTCGAAAACCTTACTGTCACGTACTGAGCTAACCAATCGAGGAAAAATCAGAATAGAAATTTGAGTAGCACTAAGCTGTCTCAATCTATTCGAAAAACAGAACCTTTTTATATAGGAACAACAGTATTAACAACTGCTATCAAGCGACAGGTATCCCCATGTTTTGATTGGCTAGTTTGTTGCTGCGCTGTTCCACAACCTTGCATCTAACTTACTCGGTTGTTTGAAACAGATACACGTTCAACAGAAGCTAATCGCCATGTGTGATTGGTTCGCGTCAGTTGGACCATAATTCCATCTCTGGCAGTTTGTCCGCGAACACTGATTCGCTAAACTTTCTCCAGCTGAGAAACCGGGGCAGTTCGAACTTATTACACTCACCTCAGTGAAATGTTCTCGATCTTGTAAGATTCCAAGACGTTTAAAATTACCCGACTGACCTAACGTACACAACTTCAAAATGGCAGCACTCAAGCAGAACGATTTTTTGATAGTATATATTCAGTAGCGCCGGAGTACATCGCCTGTGGCAAGACCTAATCGGTTCGAATACTGTGGAAAATCCTTCTTCTGATAGCAGAAGGAACCTAATGCTATTTTACACTGTACTGTGGATTAACACGAGGAACATAGTAGGTACTTCGCAACTCACCGCTTCGTATAGTTTCGCAAGCACAGAAGAAATGCACCCCAGAGGTTTTCGAAGACTGTGTTTAACTGAGCACTACTGCTTATCCATGGTTTTCATGGAGTTTGTCGAAAGCGATTCGTTCAGTACATTTCATTTCTCAGTTTCACAAACTAAACAGTCTTCTGCTACATCAATCAATCAGTCCGGACTTGAGGTCCCAGAACACGTTGAAAAATGAGCAACTGAACTCCTAACTAGTCTTTTGAATCACTCACTAATAACTGACCTTTTATCGAAGACCTCGAATAAATTGAAACTACCCCCGTATCTCCAAGGGTGTTGCATAGGTGATCCAGCAGACTATCGTTTGGTAGTTTGCTGTATGACTTGTTCATGATGGGGATAGATGGAATTCGAACCTTAAATAACTGGTATCGTAATGAAAAGTCATTTGGTTTTATCCCACTGTTGAACAATGCCGTTGGCAAAAGACTATCTTCCGATGTCCTCTGTCTACGATGTTCCACAGGCTTTGAGCGGGTCGAGCACTTGACCTAGCCTGGAAGGTTCAGTAAACCATAAACGTGTATGACGTTTACTCAGGTAGCTTGAGAACCATCGGGCCGGACATAGATGCTCCGTAAACGTTTGGGACTAACTATAAGGGTGGTTTCCGCCGAATAATCTCGTTCCGTGAGAGTCCGTCTAGTGTTCTGGTTCAATTAACCTATTCGTCGTTGATATACCAGGCACTGTGCTAATCTACATCGTTGACACAAATTGTGATAACTCATGCAGGGTCAGCAAGATATGGATACACTCTGGTACGACTTAACGCAGTCAACCGGTCGTCTACAAGTGACCACAAACTTCGCCATGTTCTAAATACAACGCCATGTATATCCGTGATCTGTCACATCGAGACTAGACTTTAACGTGGTGCGACGGCCTGCCGATCTAGACATCCCATTGGGCTAGACTGGACGGTGTGACCAGCTCATCGACAGAGTCACCCATACAAGTCCGGTCATTGGGTAGAGGTCTGACAAAACGCATTCTCCCGGTCCTCCAGGTTGAGGGTTTGAGGGAGGTTGGTCTCTTTTTCCGGAAAAATTAGCGGTTCTGCTTTACTGCAACCTGCCCTCCGCCATGTGGTACACGCTTTCGAGTCATGCGCTTGGAATGAGAACTCTAATCGTTCTCATGTCTAGGTCTGGGCGTCCTGGCAATAGTTCAGTCCATATACAACCATGGATACTCACGACACCAATAGTTACAAACTGCATTGGCCATAATGCATCTCGCAGAATAAGCCAAGTCGCTCCATCAGCTGCATACAGCAGGATGGATAGGCGTAAACGCGCTGATGTTATCTCTCCAGCAATGTCCTATCAGATTTAGCTCTCAAACCCTTCCCGACCTCCACTTCTGTTAATTACTCCACAGGTCCCACAACAGATATAGCTAATCGTAGTAACACTGAAGCGGTAAGCTCCACCTCTTGCCATTCAGCTTCAGGCCTCCCTTGTCCCTTGCACTCTAAAACAGACAGGTCAAAGAACCGTTCTCACGGGAAAGTAAGATTGGTTTAATGTCGATGTCTGCTGCATTCCGGAGACCAGAATCCATGACAACAGTCAGCACGTGGAACTGACACCACCCACATTGTATACCCGACACTGGTTATGCAATTCGGGTGATTCCACGGCCGCCGTTACCGATCAGGCTTGAAGAAGTATAGTCCTCAGCACAACGGTGGCAGCCGCATTGGTAGACTGGGTTCCTGTAGACAGTAAACTTGGTGTCGTCCGATTGGCAGGTTCAATTTAGACCAACTGTAAACGCAAAACCTACAGAAATCTTTTAACTGTTTTTTTCTGCTCCCCGAAGATTTTAATGGCTGTTAGACCTAAATCACACAGGCCATTCATGAAACGGATAGCGTAGCACGGGGGGCGGTGATTCGGGGTATTGAACAGCGGATCTTACAGAAATCCTTGGAATTGTTAGATATCCGAAGAAAGACTCCTCTTGGCAGTTCATATAACACGCTTAGGATGGAAATCCGATCGCCGATCGTGAGGTTTAGTTGGTGGAAAAGTTAAGGAAACGGAAACCGCTCTCGATTCACAGAACATTGAAACACTCATCAAGCTTATTTGCGTAAGTGGTCTCATGAAACTATCTGTCAGTAAGGCTATTAATGAGGTAGGTGGCACACATCCATAATAAGTCCGGAATGTTAGGGCGCTAGGCAAAGCACTGTGAGAGTCAGTTTAGCTGGTCACGTGCTTCTAAAGTGTTACCACCACAAACTCGCAATGAACCATACTAGTTAGTAGAACTAGGACCACCCACTGAGATTGAGATCTGCAATCGCACTTCGGTCAACCAACGTGATAGGACTACTGTCCTAGATGACCTCATTCGGGCACTTTTTAACGAAGGTTGGGAGACGTTAGTAGAGGTCTTGTCTCAGTTATTTCAACTTTGTGAACGACGAAGACTATCCCTCCTTGTTGGGGTAACACGGCAGTAGTTTCCATATTCAAGAAAGTTACTGAAAGCATAGGGAGAGTAGCCTGACCCCCGTGATCACTAAAGTTATGGCACCCATTATACTTCGCTGAATCGCTGCAGTTCAGAAGGTATATATTAGACAATGACAGGTTAGGATTCGCCTAGGGCGAGGATGCACTGATCGAATTTTTACTCTTCGTCCAATTCCGTATTTCTCGAAGCTAAGAGGGCGTTCGATCAAGGGAATCGACTTACACTTTTGGATACGCTTAAACACGAAGGTATGTCGACCAAGTATGTGGACATACTTTCGGTTCTTCATTCCTATAAGTGAGCTCAGGTTAGGGCCCACGGTGAACCGGCTGGCAGTTTTGGCACCAGCAGCGGCGTATTTTCGCCTTTTTGTCTGATTTTTTTCGTAGGCGAAATAATGGTGGTGGTCGGTATGGACCTCCTGTCCAATGGATTTACTGTTGCATAATGTAGTCATGGGGTTGACCGGTTTGTGTGACTGGCAAGCTGCATCAGCGGTGGAGGTGTAGGAAATGAAATCGAAGCCTGTATCCCTGAGGCTAGGGCAGTATTCGCCATTCTAGGTCACATCTGCCAACAGTGTAACTTAAAAGTCGCGTATGTAATGCAACGATGATGGCTTTATCTATTTACGGCTGCAAAACTTGTTTGCTTATGGTGGAAGATTTGAACCATCTTCAGGTACTTAACCATATATTTCTGCGTTTAGTCACCCACACTGGATGACACCAACGAGCAGGCACCGAGAATGTGAGGAAACGGGTATTTGGTGTTAACTACCAAACGAGTTCTTTTGTCCAATCTTTGCCTGTACACATACTTAGTTGGCCAAACCATGTTCCGAAGATGCTAGCTAATCATCTGCCACCCTGAGCACCCTTTGCCGACGCCTCCGCCGATTGGCGTAAGGTGCGAGGTGGACAAATGATGTTCTGTCGTACACAAATGAGGTCGTTCACGAAGGGTTTGGCCACTGTATATAGGGTTCGTCTCTTGGGCTGGGGCCCTCACAACTCACAGAGTCGGTGGTTGGAAGCGTTAGGTGAGATGGTGGATAACCGAGCTCAGTGGCGTGAATGTTATCGTTCTTTGTCGGAGTAGACTGCGAAGTGAGTGCATTTAATGACGCGGGGAAATGAAAGCCGTAATGAAGCTGTCTTACTGATGACTCCTTACTTTCACTTATAACAGGGTTGTTTGTTTACACAATGTAGATGCCTGGTTGCCGATTGTTTGAATGTAGACGTAGTTATTTTCAATAGTTAGGTCCCCTCCCGTTCTGCTTTTTTGTTCTTTCTGGCCTGGGTATTTTTACACCTTTTGATTTTATGACTGCTAAGCATCAATGGGAAGCACTGATGCATTGCTGTCTGTGACGTTGATGATGATGATGATGATGATGATGATGATGATGATGATGATTTTGACATCTTCCACAAAACTGTGCTGAACGGTATCCAGACGGTTACACAATGTAGATGCCTGGTTGCCGATTGTTTGAATGTAGACGTAGCTATTTTCAATAGATAGGTCCCCTCCCGTTCTGCTTTTTGTTTCTTTCTGGCCTGGGTATTTTTACACCCTTTGATTTTATGACAGCTAAGCATCAGTGGGAAGCACTGATGCATTGCTGTCTGTGACGTTCATGATGATGATGATGACGACGATGATGATTTTGACATCTTCCACAAAACTGTGCTGAACGGTATCCAGACGGTTACAAGACGAACGTCCCAGCATTTATAAGAGACCTAGGACAATTAGCGGTAGACCAGTTAGGTTTGTGTAATAACCATGCAAATTACTGTGTAAGTGACTGTATCATTTTAAAGAAGGTGTGTGAATGATTACAGTTTGAAAGATTCCCTACGGTACAAAGCTTCATTTTATACCTTTATGTGGAACGAAACACATAGGTCTTTTGTCAGCAGTTAGGAAGATATGTGTTTAAAATTGAACGTGTCTGAAAGCAAACTACTGAAAAGGTCCTGTGCCCGAAGTCGGACACTTTCTCGGAGAGACTGGTAGCACTAAAAGGAGTTCGGATCAACTGCAGGCGTCTGAGGGAAGACCTACATTTAACTTAAAGGATTGCACGCCCGCACACACCTGCTGTTATCCATAGGCAAACATTTTCCCACTGACTAGGTGTCTGTCAGAAGATTAGCCCCGTAAACTTAGATTTGAAATGGTGGATTACCGTGTAGACCAAACTTCTAACCGCCCAAGATTTGATCCCACTGAAGCAAACTACTTACATTTGCGGTCACAGGAACCCCACTGAGATGTTGAAAATTTTACTTGATCGACACCTGCAGTTTGATCCTAGCTACCTTTCGCAAGATTACTCGTCTAACGCATCCACATTGACTGCCAGATGTCTACACATTTGTGATCATTGCCTGCCCGTATGTGTTACATGTGTGCGTCTTTCTGCTCTTTCAATCCTCTTTCCCGCAACAAATTCCGTTAAATCTGTGAGCCGTTAAACGGTGTGTGTGTGTGTACACAGAAGTGTGTGGGCATTTAACTTCACTTTTGCAGAGCCTCTGAACATCGTAAAATTTCACGTTACGTCCTAATACAGTGTGAAACTGTAAAGTGTTTTAGAATGTGACTAACAGTTGGTTGTCACGTTTCTTGCTCGTTTACTTACAGACGGCTATCTTCACGACATACGTTTAGGACTGGATTGCACTTCATTTTGCCCTCGTACAGTGGATGTGTAGAGACTATAATAAATGTTTTTTTTGTAATAGCCGTGTTCATTTGCACATTACTGAAGATTTTGTTCTTTTAACCCATTTTTGTTTCAGTCAAACTGTCCATTTTGTAATATCCCTTTGGGTGAAAAAATCACAACTCGCCCCGAGCCTCGCTAAGTTGACATGTTTTTCTGTACGCCCTGTTTTCTAGGTTCGGTAACAGTACGTAAGGTCTAAGCGCTGAATTTTGGTTCCACTTGTCGTACGGTTTCGACAGTAAGTACTGACTGTGTGGTATTTTGTTGGACTGCCAAACAGACGGACGTGGAGCTGGACAATGACTGGTCACATGCGACACAAATCATCATCGCATGACGTATGGCATTACTGATGAGTAGTCGGGGATTTGGTTTATTTTCAAGTTGACCATCACTCACATTTGATCGCAGCGTTCGCATTCAGGTAGACTTTGCAGCCAGCCTCTTTCGAAAAGAACTCACTAGACTCGAGTTTCGCTCTTATTAGAGCTCGTCAGTAGTGCATATTCTTGCCACGGCCGGGATTTGAACTCCGGCCATTCCAATCATAAGGTTACCACTGTGTCTCCTCTCGAGACGATCGGGCAACCTGATCATTGCTCACAAGCGAGAGTGGTTGAGCGTTCAGATTTGATGATTCGGTCGCGCCTAATGTGAGGTCAATGGCGCAGTGGTTAACACGGTTGCCTCATGGTTGGAATGGCCGGAGTTCAAATCCCGGCCGTGGCAAGGATATACACATATGGCATACTTAGTACAAAATAAAGCTATTTTTATGCCTTCAGTAGACCATTATGTTGGTTTAATGAGCTGTTCAAGCTTTCGCAACCCGAAATGAAACGAAAAAATCACTTCCTGCTTCCTCTGTACACCATTTTTATAGACCATATAATGTTGAGCAGATTAACTAACTTGGTTACTAGTTAGTTGTTCATCCATTTATCATAGATAACCATTTTTCAAACTGATCACCAACCATTAGTTTTTATACGTTTTGATGACCACTGAAGTTTAGTCTTACTAACAATGTTTCTGCCTGAGTTCAATCTCAATTCATGATCAGCTAGTTGTTTTTATAATTTCGCTTCATTGCTGACTTTGTCGTGTTGTGTCAATGTGTTTCAACAATTGAGTTACGACAATTAAAGGCTCTATTCCGGTGTGTTAGATAATCAGTTTTATGTGATTTTCTCAGTTGAAGCACAGTATACTGTAGAATTCCGCTAAATAACACTCAGGAGCATACCGAGTTTGAACAAACAATGTAACCTTTATCTTGAAGTACTAACCTTCCGTATCCAACGAAAAAAACTAGTGAAAAACCCACACGTAACACTTAGGATCTGGATCGATCCGTACGTTACAGGCTTAACCTGAGGACTGTTATTGATCTATTTTCACCATAATAACATGTTTTTAATAATGAGGAGGGTATGTGAAGGGAACTCGTTTTATAATTTGTCTCTCTATTTTCTCGTTCATGCTCCTTTGGCACTTCGTAGGATTGGTGTAATCTGGTTCTAATTGCATGTGAATCATAGCAACAGTTCATTGCATGATCGTTCTCACTGGTAGCGAGGTTAATGGCTCAGAATGATGGTTTGGTGTGAAGAAACCTAATTAGATTCACTGCTTATCCAGACCGTGACACAACAGACAACTTAGCAACCAACTGAGATACAGCATCAGGAATGGACGAACAGTTTCAACGTTACAACTTTCATCATTCACCATGTTCCCTGTTCAAACAGATTACAGCTGGTGTATTTGTCTTCGACATTAACTAGTGCCAGACTGATTTCTTTAATGCTGTTGTGCATCTATGAGTACGTTTTTCGTGTCCCATGAATAATAATTACCTACTGTGGCCGGTCCAAGGTATTCATCTTGTTAGTTAAGGAGAAGGCTTGAATTCAAGTACGATTCCCAAGACTGTTGGAAGTCTGTAATTCCGAGCCAAGCTTGGCGTTTATATTGTGAAGCTCGGCAAACAACTGAATAGATAGACTTATTTCGTCTTCGGAAGCGAACGCCGAAAAGTCACCTTCAAACTGATCCCTTGTGACCTCATCAAATTATGCCAGCGATCAATGACGCTACCTCCGACTGGACGAATTTTGGTCCGGGATTTTTCTTCTCAGTAGTGTATGTAGAACAGCATAGCGCACAATAGGAACAAACTACACGGATGAGTACAGAAATTTTTCATTATGGAGTAGCTGTTAGACACTCCTTGCTTGTGTCTACTCATCATCATCATCATCATCAAAAACAGCCATGAGCCTGACCAAAAGGTACTGTGGCTCGGGCCGCCGCTCACCTCAACAGTGACGTGGAATATCCTAAAAGGAAAGAGTACTACGAAGGACAAAAAAGATTGAAGAAGACTAAATGGAAGAACTAGAAATGGTATGGATACAGGTACGCCATTGACTGCGACACACCGCCATCTCGGATAGCGTCT
>QNGE01002011.1:65635-120417 GCA_008508345.1 Paragonimus westermani | reverse complement strand
CTCTCTTCCTATATAGTGTTTGGTTTTTCTTCATGGTTGTGTGACAGTTAAGCACTAGTGTGAACCACTGATGTGTTGCTGTCTATGATGATGATGATGATAATGATGATGATGACGTTGGATCACGCGTCGGTCCATGGTGTTCATGGATGTCAAGTTGTTTGGTATCGGACATTGGATGCGTCTGTGGGCTAGATGGTTAACGTGCGCGGTCTACTGATCAAATAAGGCAATGATTTAATGACTGAGATGGGCCGTTAGTGAACTGGGGGAAGCGTATCATATCCGTTGACGAAGCATTCGCAGCCGAATTTCATCGATTACGAATACTGTTTCTAAAATGCATCCATTTTTTTCTATCTTATAAGGTTCAACATTGCTCTCAATCTTTTTATTTCCGCCCACTTAATCCAGACCCGAAACTATGGCACCGTGTTGGTTGCGATCATTACCGAGTGTTTACCAACAGGAGACTGTGCTCTAATTCCGCCCGACTCACCATACGCTACCGAGATGCTGGTGGCCAACGGCGGTGCGAATATCGACACTGCTGGTAGCCTGATCGTACGGCGTCCGTATCGGATTGACGCACGAATGATCGCTTTAAACGGCCAGCTGCATTTGGAATATCAGCCCGCGGTGTGTTTGTGTTTCGGATCACTTATACACTTTTTTGCTGGCCTAATACTTCAATCATAAAAGTACTAAACTCAGTTGCTTAGTTTACGTATTACTACGATCATTCTCTTCCTAATGATCATTTCAGTGATGTGTAAAAGGATATTGTTTTGTAGTGTGTTTTCCGAACTGACTATGTCGTTATTCAGAACCTAGAATGTGCATGTAGACTAGCTGCCAAGAAAGTTGCCCCCCCCTCCCCAAGTAAGAACATAACGAATCGCGGCACCAGCTTGCCTGTGATTGATTGCACTGTTTTGTCCGTACTGCTTATATCCACGATATATCATACTAATCGTTGTGTCAGGCCTCTTGAGTCTCAAGAGTGAAGTTGGGCATTGTTCTGTTGAGAGCGACGCTTCTATGGTTTGAAGGCAAATCATGAACATCGTTAGAGGTCCCATTGCTTAACGTAGCAACCAGGGTGAATCGTGTAACATTGATCGATCTAGTTTCCGGGGTACCACCATCTGCGGCTATGTAATGAAAGCTGAAACATTTTGGTTCACAATGCCTAATGCAGGTTCAGTGCTGGGTAGATGTATCCGTATCGTTTTAGTTAGCTAATCAGATTGCAGTTGTGTGATAGAATGTATGTACGCCTCAGATCTGCCAACAGTGTTTCTTTTCATGCTTGTTTACTGAACACCTCAACCTGATTCGTTCCAACGTCACAACTGCCACAAACGGTCGTTGTGTATGGTCAGTTGCGTGTCGCAACTGTCCCGTGTTTACCATGCACATTCAGAGTCTTTGTAGTCTGGTTTCTGACTCGTTACCAAAATTTTATGCCACTCACGCCCTCACGTTTGGGATTCAAGCCGCATGTTTGAGTGAGTACTAAGTAATACGACCCATTAAACACCAACGAGCAAAATAGACTTAACAGTCTGACTACTGGCGTAGCCAACCCGACGCCTAAAAGCGGAATGGTGTTGCACCAGTGTGTCTCGAGAGGTACCTTGACGTACGAGTTTGGTGAGGCCTCTGATCTGTCACAGTCCAAAGCATAATTATATCGTTTATTTTGAACAGCAATATACACATCTTCATTCAAAGGAAGAACAAACGGTGACGCCAAAATTAAGTAACAGATATGTAAAAGGGAAAATGTAGAAACAAGGCCTCAGTCAAATTTTGGGTGCTGCGTAGTTAGCAACACTGGAAAATTTACAAGTTCTCTCACAAGAGTGACAAGCTTTAATAGTCCGCATACCAAGCAGATTACAGAAAAATGAAAAAAAGAATACGAAATCTCACAAAAAGTTGATTACTACAGACGGTCACTCCCACAGAATCAAAAGCTTTTCAGGGCACATGGGTGCTAGCACAGTCAAGGCTTACGTACCAGGACAGAAGAATTTCTGAAAGTACGTGTTGGCGAACACAAGAGGCACACAATGTTTCCTCCTAAACACGCCTATCAATTTCAGAGGCTAGAGAAGGATTCGGCCATCGCACTACATGCACTGTCAGAGAATCACAACGTAGGTTTTGATCAACCTGGAGTGATTCACAAGGGTCTAACTTCCTATGCGGAGCGGTGCTGTGCTGAAGCTCTCACCATTTACACACAGCACGCTTGTGTTAATCGCAATGATAGCAAACCCCTGTCTGCAGTGTGGCGTGGATGGATAAACAGCACCAGACACGGACGCGTCTTATCTACATCTGTCTCACCCCCACTTAGTGGGCGAAGGATTAGACCAATCCGGTCAGATGCACCACAAATTGACCTTACCACGGCAAATCCCATGTGACCTCTGTTCCTCTGTCAATGTGATTTCGATCACAACACTCCCGAGGAAGGCCACCCGAGCTGATTGAAACGTAGAGTACTACAACATGCTCGTAACGTTGTGTTATTCTCAATCTGTTTATCAATAACATGTTAAACACGACGCCCAAACTATTCAACTTCATTCGTACTAAATTTGGTGCGGATATCTTACAACAGAAGAATTTCCTTCATAGTGAGACAAAACTATCAGAGAGGTGGCAACAGTTAACACCAGATTCCTCGTATAAATGTGTCGTAGGTTTTTAGGAAACCTAGAACAGTCAGTAAACATAAATCCGTGATTGTGTAGGAGGGCAGTCCCAGTAGAAGAACGGTGCTACATGAAGAAGAGAATATGATACAGCGAAAGGAGATTATCACAGGTGAATGAGAAACAGAGTTCACATCACAACCCATGATGTGAAGAACCGACTGAATCGCGGTATTATGGGAGTCGGTTCTGTATATCGCACTATTGTCTGTCCAGGCAAATTGACTTCGGTAGTCATCTACTACACTGACGCCAAGCACCAGAGCAGCGCCGTCACGAACCGCAATCACATCGGGTTTGATGGGCGAGCTCGTTGTTGGTACTCGCAGCTCCTTGAAGACTGTATAGCCCAAGTTACGCAGTCGTTTCGCCAGGTCCTTGGCCACGCGGTTGTGTCGTGTACACGGGTGACCCAGCATGATTGCAGAATACGAGCGAGGCTTTCTGGTTGACTGCAGCTACCACGGCAGAGAACTGGCTAGCCGCTTCGGCCACCTCGTAAATTTCGGACCTCAGTTCGCAGAAGACTACGTCCCAGCTGGATGGCACGAATAAAGATTCTGGAGAAGATGCGCTCTGAATTGAACAGCCAACGATTAGAAATTGGAGAGCGTGATACTTACTGAAGAGCAGGGCCGTCTAGTGAATGATAAAGTTTATCCATCTACACCGCGTGCGCTTCCTCCTTGTTCGTCACCACTACATCCTGGACGCGTATCGGGACGATCACTTCCCTCAAGATAGGGCCAAACGAATCGTCTTTGATCACATTCCGCGGAAATGGACATTGACTGAAGAGTAGTCTCTTTAATCGGGGTTCGTGCGAGATTGGGACTGTGATGGACAAATTCGGGATGCCCAGACCGCTCAAACGAATTGAGGTGTGAATGTAGCTGATGGGTGTTTCTTTTGGAAGATGGAGCCACTGCCGAAAAAACTAGTGAATTGTACAGTCCATTTCTTTGAGCAGGTTTCGGTGGACTTGGTTCACTACTAACGAGTAATTCATCTTCGGGATCAGATTTTGTCTCAGGAGATTTAGGTGTTGATGCAGTTTCAAGGGCGCTTTGGTGATTTCCTTCAGCGTCATGCGAAGCTGCAGACAGTGATTGGTGAATACTTTACCTTTCCAGGTGAACGGGACACCTAGGTAGCTCACCGTGTCAGGGGCGTTTAGTGAGCGGAGTGTCCGGATCAAAGTGAATAGATTCATTACAGATAGCGACTACATTGTGTTTGTGGTCACCGCGGATGATCGTGAGCCTCGTCTTGCGCGCGTTCATCTGCAGCCCGGATAATATCAGGGCACTAGCGGCGGCTGTAAGCTTCTCGGATAGACGTGTAGGAATCTCAGCCAGAATGATCAGATCGTCGGCGTAGGCGAAACCGCGGACAAGTGTATCGTGGGACTGGTAGCCAAGATCCAGTCAAGAATGAGCCAGCATCTCACCCATTGCCATGATGAACAGAAGCGGGGACAATGGGTCTCCCTGGCGAACGCCACGTTGGGACCGGAGGACGGAGCCTCCAAGCGTGACGGAGGCATTCCAGTAAGATTCGGCAACGTAATGCGTTAGAGGTGGAGAGACGTCGAAAGCTTGGAGCGATCTAATAATCAAGTCCTGTGAGATGGGATCGAACGCCTTGAATACGTCGACAAAAGCCGCATACAGACTTGAAGACGTTGTGCATGAGTTCCGAAGCAGCGCATGGAGCAGTGAGGTTGCTTCGAGGCGACCGTCACGGTGTAGAAAAGCAGAACGAAGAGCAGGCAGGTGCAGGCGCATATTCCAACAGTCAGCCAATATCTTGTGAAAACGACTTATCATCATTGAAGATGTGGCGATAGGTCTGAGCTCGGTGGAAGATGAAGGATTGCTAACTTTCGGTACAAGTGTGATGCGAAAGCATCACAGATGGATTGGACAACCTTGGGTTAGCAAGAAAAAGTTGAAGTATCTGGCCAAGACATCAGCTTTCATGCGCTTCAAATGTTTGGGCAAAAGTTTATCCAAACCTCCAGCGGTGTTTTCCATGTACTTCAAGGTGCATGATACTTCTTCGCCGGTGATCGGGTTGACCAAAACCAATCCGGAGGCAGAATCGTGCAAGATGGTCGCACATCAGGGTGCGGATGAGTCGATAATAACTCAGCCAAGTATTCGTTAGAACTATTTGGAAGGCCACGGTCCATCTTGTAGGCAGTTCTTCAGTTGCCAGAAGAAACTGAAAACGCAACATCTTTCTCACGCTGGCGATACAGCGTTTGAATCGCTGCATACATAGCTCTCCGTATCTGCTTCCGAGTCGCGTGGGTTCCGACATTAATACGAGCACGTCGATACTATCTCTCGGTTTGCGTAGTGGTTAACCTCCAGTGATGTGCAGTGGAGTTCTGCTTCTGTTGCTAGAGGCCTGTGGTTAGTGCACCTAGAAGGTGATCTTTTGTCCATATGGACCCTCAACCCAACTTTGCTAAAATTCACTAACTTCACATTTTGTGCCAAGGTAAATTGGCCATTTCATATCGAACAACTCTCATCTAAATTATGACCTTTTGCCTTCACTATGTGACATTTGATGTCCCTACATTCACCCTTACGTGTAATTGGACACCTTGGATTCCATCCGTTTGCTATACTGCCCTTACGTCGTAGTTGTCGGTGGTCTGACCACAGACTTTGCGTTTGTACGTTTTTTCCAAAGCATTTTATCAAAAGCCGTTACATACACTATCAAATAAATCCTTGGTTAAGCCACAACGAGTTAAAAAATCAAAGAGTTATCGGTTTCGCAACGTTTCATACACCTAGCTTTTCTTGTACATTTTGTGTCTTCTAGTAAACACTCTTTAGCTAGTGACAAATCTTCACACAACCTAATATAAGGTTTTTCACATCCACCACATACTGCAGGTAATACAAGTATGTGTTTCCTTCTCGCGAACTCAAGTGTGGCTTCGTAGTTCGGGTGGTGCAACATTTGTCGTTTCGGCATGTTGTTTCTGTTGCTGGTTCGAATCCTCTGAACATGATGTGAGTGTGACGTTGATCCACGAAAGAGTAATTAATTCAGACCGTCACACCGACTGATTTTTCTGGTTGTTTTATAAACCCACATGAATTATCTTGCTCAGACTTTTAAAAGTCTGACTTAACATAACAACACTGGAAATGCAGCTTTGTGGAATAGCATTGTAAACCTCTACACGGACCAGTGCAAATAACGGTTATAAAGACTATCCACCATACTACAATAGAGTGGGGCATTTTAGTGTTATGATCTGTTTATTCAGTTGATCACAAATGGCCAGTTAACGGCAAATCACATTACACGGTTTATCTCCCTACACACAGGATGACGCACACGGCACTTTGGTTGATGGTTATCGACAAATTTGGTTGCGTGAAGCAGATTGGGTGCTGACTCGCGTCGTTGGTGTGGACACACGTGTTCGTCCGAGTCGGAGAGAACTCATGTTGGCCCTCCTGAACGTGACTTCATTCAGCGTTCGATTGTTCATGCCTGAGGCGAACCCGAAATTGGTCAGGTAAGTTATTAAAAACAGGGAACCCTCCAGCCCATTCCACGTGATTGTCTATCTTAAACGTGGATATTCGGCTGTATTGAATTCAGTTCTTTTTTCATCAGTTCGGTTTGCGGTGGTAGAGTAACACCAAATTTAGAGACCATGGTGGCAGAAATACCCTGCATTCTTTTATGCATCCTACCTACAGCTGGATTAAAATCAACAGCAGAGATCATAGGTTTTTACGTTAGACGTGCTCTACAAGTTGAACTAGCAAGATACACTTGGAGCATGAAAGTGCAAAATTAGTCCTTCGTTGCACAGCAGCAATGCGACTACAGTGGTCAGTTCAAATTTAACGGAGGCCTTGTTTTACACACCTTGACCGTCTCACTATTCCTGAGGATACCAATTTCAATCGTGCATGAAAGTATCGTTTACAACGTTGCTGAGATGATGGTACATCGTTATGACCACACTAGGGAGTGACGCCTTTAATTATGGATCTCATAAATCACTCATTGAGACTAAACAGCAGTGGTATTCATCATGAGTTTTGTTACTAATCTTTGACTACCACAGTCGTTCCTTTCACATTTGAATAATCGACCTTGAGAATCGTTTCTTCAACATGGACTCTTGTTTTAATTCCTGACATTTCAAACGGCGTTACTTGATATGTGACACTGAAACCACCAAATCGTGATAACCACTGTCGCCAAGATAGTCTATATCCCTACCTGGGAAGCTATTGCGACCTCAGTTTTGTAGTCCGAAATCAGTTCAACACAAACTTTTCGATACCGAGTGTTTAACCATTAGTAGACTTTTGAATTCGCGTGTGATTAGTTCTGGTAACAAAACATCTCTCACTTCCATATTAAACTATACTCCACAATTCAGTTGATATTCGTGTGACCACATTCATCATTCTGACTAGCTTTTAAGTTGTCGCATTTGTTTCATAAAATGTTTTCAAAAATTGCCTGGGTGAGGCAGTGTTGGTAAGATGATCTTCGACCTAAGATTCATTGAGTATTCATCTTGTTTTGTGATCGGTAAGAAAGAATAACTTGTTACCTTCTGAAATCTAACAATCACGTGATTGAAAAGTTAGATGAAGTAACAAGTAACCGTACAAGATTTCCTAAAACAACACATCAAGGACCCGGATGACAAATTCGCTATAAAACTTACCTAGACATAACAGCGTGATTTTATGTCAGAAGTTCACGTAACTGATTACGCGTGTTAAAAGTGATCAGTATACCTACGTTTAAGAAACTGTCATAAGTGTGAAGTATGCTGCAATCAGCTGTAGTGGATTCAAGTTTATTTCAAATTGAACAGTACCCACATTAGATCACAGTCTTTGCATTTAGGTAAGCTTTTCGGCCAGCTCACTTTGTATGAAAACATAGGACTCGAGTTTCACTTCTATTAGAGCTCATCAATAGTACACGTCGTTGTACAGGCCGGAATTTGCATTCTGACCCTCGTGTTTTTGAGACTAGTGTGTTAAAGACAACGCTAGTAACCGTCCATCAGGCGTGAACGGACAGTTATGTATGAACACTCAACCGCAACATTGTGTGAATAGTGCTCAGAGTGACCGAACGTCTTGATAGGAGATGCAGTATCTGTCCTGTTAACTTTATTCATTAGCCCCTCTGTCAAGATCTTCTCAGTTAGATTGAAGTCACGGACTTCATTGAACCAACTGAGCGATGGTAATTATCGTCATCCTAATCACCGTCATCAGCAGCACTACATCAGTGGTTCTCGCTTATGCTTAATTGTCACAGAGCCACGAATAAAAGAAGCAAACCCTGTATAGGAAGAGAGAGAAGAAAGAAAGAAGGGGACGAGAACACCTAGCTACTAAAAACTAGCTACTTCCACATTCAAACTTAGAACATCAAAGTGCTTAAAGCTTGCAAACAAACAACCGAGCTGTAAGTGAAAGTGAGGCGTCATCAGCAAAACAGCTTCCTTACGGCTTTCACTGCCTCGCGTCATTAAATGCACTCACTCCGCAGACAACTCGGTCAAACAACGACAACATTCACGCCACTGAGCCCCGTTAGCTGCCGTCTCACCTAACATCTCCAACCATCCACTCTGGGAGCCGCGATGTCCCCAGCCTGGGAGACCATCCTGACTTACAGTGGTCAGCCCTTTCGTGAACGACCTCATTTCTCTACGTCAGGCCATCATCTGTCCACCTCACACCTTACGTCAGTCGGCCGCAGCGTTAACGAAGAGTGCTCGCTGCGGCAGACAACTAGTTGGCATCCTTAGTACATGGCCTAACCATCCAATTCTGTGCAAATGTAAGGAGTAGACAAAGGAACTTGTTTGTCAATCAGTACCAAACACCCGCTTCCTAACCTCTTCGTTTCTTACTCACTGGTGCCATCCGATAGCAGCGATCGAGCTCAGAAGAAAGTGGCAAAGTACCGGAAAACGGTTAACGTCTTCTACCCTGAGCGCCCAAGTTTTCCTGCCGTAAATTAATACAACCTTCACTGTTGTTTGATATACGTGACTCTTAAGCCTCAGAGAGGTCTTTCTGTCGTCACGTGTTCTAGATTAACGTATACTGCCCTGGTCTCGGAGATAAACGCTCCTATTTGATTCCCTATACCCCCGCTACCGTCACTGATGCAACTTCCCAAGTATCAAAACTGATCAACGACCTCCATGCCTTCACTGTCTAACACTGAATCTATGTAATCACAGCAATCTTCCAGAATCACCTTGCACTTGTCAGTGGTGAAGCGCGTTCTGCAGCATCCAACAGAACGCTAAATAGCGTCTGTTGTTGTTTGTACTGCACGAACGTTGTCAAACAACACCACCTTGTAAACATAATCAAGACAATTCAGTCTTCCACAAGGCATGAGGTCCACGCTGGTATTTTGTAGATCGATCTACTGTATCAAACGCATTTTCACAGTTGGAAAATACCACAACTGTTTGCTAGCGGTGCGTATGACGATGCTCCAGAATTTGGGGAAGAGTAAGAATTTGATCAGTACATCCTGCGCCGAGGCGAAACCCTGTCTGCTCTTCTCTAATGTTTGCCTCCTGAGCTGCACTTAGTCGACGAAGTATAATGAATGCCATAGCCCTAGTAATTACTGGAATTAAGCTAATCCGTCTATGGTTTCCGTAAGAGTCCCAGATTCCTTTCTTGAATATAGGACCTATAATCGAGTAACCTCAGCACAGAAGGAGAGTCTCCGTCGTCTACACCTACCAAAACAATTACGTCAAGGCCTCTACTAACGCCTCTCCACCGTCTTTGGAAAGTGTTGCTACGAGATCATCTGGGCCAGCAGGTCTATTAAGTGTGAGGGCGGGAGTGCAGTTGAGGGCCTCAGTCTCAGTGGGTGGTTCTACGTCTGCCGTCCAAGTTGTTAAATTGCATGCTTGTGGTTGCAACACAATAGAAGCAGGAGGCCAGCTAAATTGATCCCCAAAGTGTTCTGCCCACTACTCTAACCTTCTCGACTTATTATGGATAAATGTGCCAAATGTCTCGCTGATAACTACACTGACAGACGGTCGCATTGGATCAGTAACACTGATAAACTCAAAGAGTCTGCCGATGTTGCCTGGAACAAAGGCGGTCTCCATTTCTTCAACCCTTCCATCAGCCAAACCTCACAATCGGCCTTTAGGCTACGTTTCAGCTTCTAACGGACATCTATCCTAAACCTGTTACATGAATTGTCGATGGGAATGTTCCATCTGGCTTCTAACAGCTCTAGAGATTTCAACCCACGAACCCCCACGCCGCATGCTACAACACCTGCTTCAAAAACGGTCCGCGAGATTTGGGTCCAGCAGCTATTAGGATCTCCAGGAAGAGTGCTACTGAGGCCATTTCTTAAGTTGGTTAGATAATCGCGTTTTACTGACGGTCTAGCCAGTTTCTCAACAGCCAGTCGTTACTGTCAGTGGGGTGGTCGCCCAGTAAAAGTGAGAACGAAATGACAACGTACCAGCGCATGATCTGAATCCAAGTGTGTGCTGCACCAAGAACGAAAGTCCTGAGTGGAGCCCCGTAACCTACAACTTACAGTTGTGTGGTTTACCTCAGAGAGGGCATGGGTCGGAGAAGGAAGGTGCCAGGTATAACAATGGCACACACGGTGTCTAAAACTAATGCTGGCTAAAAATAGCTTACGTTCAGCGCACAGTCGCCAGCCATTATCACAGCGATATGATGCTATCCCAAACCTGCCACCTAAACAAGACTCAGCTTAACCAAGGCGGCGGATCCAGGCGTTCATATATCCAGCCGGAACGACCAAAGGAGAGCGGCCGGATCCGAGTAAAAGGTTTCCTCGAAACCGACGTCACTACAGTTAGTTAGAACGTAAACAGTTACAATGAAAAGGTTTCTGAAAGTTTCGTGTCCTGAATGGACAACACAAAGTTCATTGCTAACAGGAATGCAGTCTATCAATGCGGTCGCGGCCATCGTGTTGAGGACTATACTTACCTCAGCCTGACCGGTAGAGTCACCCAGTGTTATAACCGGTATCGGGTAGACAGTGTGGGTGCATTTATTTCCATACGTTGACTACTGTCCTGAGTCCCAGTCTCTGAAGTAAAACAGACATCGAGATTCAACGAGTGTAACGATCGTGCGAGAGCGGTATGTTGACCAATCTGTTTTAGAGTGCGAACGTTGAAAGCAACTACATTAATTCGCATTCTAGATCCAAACAAAGGACAAAGGAGGCCTGAGGCTGAGCGGTAAGAATGGGACTTACTGACACAGTGTTGTGGGACGTGCAGAGTAACCACCAGAAATGGTTGTCGGGGGTGTGTGAGACCTAAACATGATAGGACAGTGGGGATGGGTCAGCAGCAGCAGGTTTTCGCTTATCCATCCTACTGTGATTCGGTTTAGACGGCCGATTCAGTATGCAATTATTGGTGATGTGACTATTCATGGTTGTGTGCGCGCTAAGATAGTGTCAGGACCCCCAGACCTAGACAAAAGAACGATTAGGGTACTCGACCAAAACCTGTGGCTGGAAAGTCTGTAACTCGAGACAGCAGGTGAGTGGCAGTGTACCAGAACTGGTACTTTTTTCCGGAAAAAGATGTCAGCCCTTCTTCCAGCCTCCAACCTAGAGGACCAAGAGACTGCCATTTGCCAAATCTCTACTTACTGGCCTGCCTAGCTTGAGTGACTCTGTCAGTGTGGTTGCCACACCACCCAACAGATCATTGAAATGTGCAATTGGTCGCACCGCCTCGAGATCCAGTCGCGTTGTCCCGATGATTAGTTGTAACGGATAGTCTTGTAAAAAAAGTTGGACAGGGAAGAAATTTTTGGGACTTCTGGTTACAGGCAGCTATTCACTGGCTGTTGCAAGCCCTTATTTTATTTGAGTGCAAGCTGAGAAGGGTTGCATGTCCCCTGTTTCAAGCTGTTTCGGGACTTCGCTATTGTAAGTACTGTTTATAATTACATGCAAACCACCAACTACATCGATATCTAGTTTAGCCCTGTTGATTCTAGTCACCATACCTTAAAATCAGTCAATATTGCTGTTTCCGGTTGCTTGATCCCCAACTTTTCACTTCACAAATTCCCCCCTTTGCAGAAGCCTTCGCTCAAAGGTCACATGTCATGCAGCGTTAGAGTGATCAAGACATTGTAGATTGCCTTATGCAAACGTATTTCCTAGGGCTGGATTCAGTGACGAAAGCCTAAGTTGCACCAAACATTCAATATCATTATCTGGATTGGTCATATGTGCGTAGGAAGTGTGCGATCCAAGCTGTGGGAATAATATTGTTCACTTTATCCCAAAAAACAGGGAACCATCAGTATGCCATGAAATATGACTGCCACCGTAACATCTGGAGCAGGTGCCGGAGGTAAGGGCCGGGCTACGATATTCGGAATCCAAACTGAAGGGCCTACCCAACAGGCACGCCATCTAACCAAGTCGGATGGAAGGGCGAGCACAACACAACGTTATAACCACAGCTAGACCAACTGACACGGGGATGGACGCACACCCCAGTCAAGTCGCTCGGCCCCATCGTCCCAGTAGTTTGGCCCCTGGTGGTTGACACACCCCTCTGTGGCCGCTTCAATACTGGGAAGGAAACGACGACCTGGGATCCAGCACGCATCGGTGAGTGTAAGTGGACAAAGTAAAGATACACTATTTCCACCCTAACGGATTGTGTCATCACGATAGTTTTCCCACCGAACGATGGATACCAAAAAGTTGCATTCACGAAGGGAACAAATTTACAAATCACTAAAAGACTGGTCAGCAGTTAAGTTTTTCCACAAAATCTGAGGTACATCATTTGCGGACTCGGATGTGACGTTTTATAGTCATTCTGTCGAAACAACAGGCTCCGCCTGGCACTTCTCGGTTATGTGGCCTTATTTATGAACCATGTTGTCCCATATATTTGACCATTTTATCCATGTATGAGTGACATAATGGAAGTAACTTGAGATCAGGGTGGAGAACATTTTGGACATCTCATGTGGATTTACGATTTGTATAATAATGCTGTCCTCTCATGTTATTTTCGTCTAACGATAATGTCGACGAGTCAACAGAACAGGACATATCTAGCGGTAGTTGGCAGATTCATATACTTAGCGCATTTTATTAGCTCTAAATTAATTAAAGAACCTGACACTACACTGCGGACTACTGTCTCACTAAGGTAAGGCTGGCATGTAGTTGGACACCATACAGTAGAAATTTTGGTGCGCAACGCAGTTAATCATTAACCACAAACACACGCTAAGCAGACGCAATAGTTAAGATGCAGACCGATTATTTATTGCACAGAGTGTACACAGGGCCCCGAAAGTGCAACCGGCATCCATAGACGCATATCAGTTCGTTCCAGAATGACAAATTTGTCCAGTCCAAATTGTGCGCGGTTGCATTCCGGCAAACTGAACTGAAGAGAGTGTAATTCAACGTAACTCAGATAAAGCATAATCAGACAGGCACATATCCACGGTTGGCGGCATCCGATTTGGATTAGCCTGTCACAGTGACCGAAGCCAAAGGACGTCTGCGCTTAGCCATCACTGCAATTGGCTTGCGCTGCACCAATTGCAGTTCCACCAACACACCACATATCCAGTGTAAACCAGAAGGAATAAGACTGGGAGGTGTGCCAGTGGGGCCTTTGTGTCCAGACGGCCAATGCTGGTTAGCCACTTGATTGGCTAACAAGGAAAGGAAACTCTTATCTCTCGAAAACAAAACAGAGAGAGAGAGAGGCTGCAATGACGAGATCTACACTGAGAAGAAAGATTTTTGAAGTGTAATACAAGAAGCGTTGCAGTATAGGAGTGCAGGTTAGTGCATCCCAGAGAAGATAAGGATGAAAAGCAAAGTTCTCATTGGACTATGAAAAGCCAGGCAGACCATTCATCATACATTACATCAACAAAGCCGGAGAAAAGAATGGGTAGAAGACCACAGACACTCAGGTTTCTGAAAAGAAGAGCGGATTAATTGTCAATGACCACGATGTTGGCCGATGCAGTCATTAACAGAAGTAGAATAGGTATACCGATTTGACCTACCTGAGCCTAGCGTACTCGCCGCCTCTTCGCCGACGGGGTACTATGAGTACGTTGGTGACCTACCAGCCCCAAACGGCCAGCGCATTCGCGGCCGCACACATCACAACGCCATATAGTCACGTCACCGCGACCTATGGCACCGATGGTTCCTTTGCGTACCGCACGCTTCCGCTCACGACCACGCAACAGTTGCTCGTTGAACGCTCGGACGCCCGCCCGAACCGTATTCCTCCAGGCCGTCCGGTTCAACGCCAAATCTTCCCAACATCTAAAATCAATGTTACAACGTGAAAGACTTACCTGCACAACATCCTGGTACCTCCGCTTCTGGCCACCGGGATTTCGCTTACCTGACTTCACTTGTCCGTACAGTAACTGCTTCGGGATACGGTCATCGCCCATCCGACGGACGTGACCGAGTCAACGGAGCTGAATCAGCATCAACATGGCTTCCATCCCGTCCATGTCCGCTCGCCGCAGTACCTCAGTGTTCGGAATCATGTCCGATCGCCGAATACTCAAGTGCGCCTCAGACACTGCACATGGAAGTGGCTCAGATAGCTCACGTTCCGCTGATACAATGTACACGTCTCGCTGCCGAACAGCAGTATAGACAGCACCATTGAGCGGTAGACACACAGCTTCGTGACCATCTTCAGGCTGTGATTCTTCCAGACACGCCTTTCAAGACGTCCAAAAGCAGCACTAGCCTTCGCCACACGCGCTCTCAGCTCGTGGTCCACGGACAAATCTGTCGACAAGTTGCTACCCAAGTAGCAAAAATCCCGCAGCCATTCACAGTGTCTTCAGCGACGAAATTTTGGGTGGAGATACACAAGCAGCACCTCCACCAGAAGAAGGCTGAAAGAACGAAAACGTCTTAACTGTGTTGATGTGCAATCTAAACTTTGATGCTGCCGAAGCGAAGGCTGTAGCCAGACGTTGCAGCTTTTCTTCATTGTGTGCCAGCAATGCGCTGTCATCTGTGAACAGAAGCATGCGCATCGTTGACGTATGTAACCGGGTTGGGGCGCCGAAACGTCGGATATTCAACAGCCGCCTATCCGTCCGGTACTCCACCTCAACACCATCCTCTCCAGAGTTCTGAAAAGCAACTGTTACCATGGCAGTCAAATATAAGCTAAATAGGGCTGGGACTAGAACACAACCCTGCTTCACGCCACTGACGATGTCAAAATCACCAGAGGTCGATCCACACGATTGCACCTTCGCCTTCATGCTCACATGCAACAATCTACCCACACATACATACACTGGTCGAACTAAGCACTCCAGGGCCCACAAGTCTGACGTGCCTTCGATGAAATGAAAGTCTCGATTCTAGACTGCCATCAGAAGCATCACCCATTAGTCTGTACAGTGCTAGAGAAGTCAATCTCCAAACAAACACGGCACTTTTGAGGAGTGCGTTACGCTCGTTACCCCGTCCCAGTCAGTTCGATCAGTGCTCAAATGCATGTTGGCCTAGTTTGCAATCATCTAATCAAAATCCATGCGATGCAAATGTTTTAAGTGGACCCAAACCAAACGGCCTTCGCATCCTGGATATACTGTTGTCCAGCGAGATGCAGGTTTTCGGAGAACAAGGCACCTCAACCTGGGCAACATATTTGGGCGAGCTGACCATGCGGATCTCGATAACGCAATGAGCTGCTCTAATCACGGTACTCACAAATAGACGTATGAGACAACATGGTTCATAAATAAGGCCACATAACCGAGAAGTGCCAGGCGGAGCCTGTTGTTTCGACAGAATGACTATAAAACGTCACATCCGAGTCCGCAAATGATGTACCTCAGATTTTGTGGAAAAACTTAACTGCTGACCAGTCTTTTAGTGATTTGTAAATTTGTTCCCTTCGTGAATGCAACTTTTTGGTATCCATCGTTCGGTGGGAAAACTATCGTGATGACACAATCCGTTAGGGTGGAAATAGTGTATCTTTACTTTGTCCACTTACACTCACCGATGCGTGCTGGATCCCAGGTCGTCGTTTCCTTCCCAGTATTGAAGCGGCCACAGAGGGGTGTGTCAACCACCAGGGGCCAAACTACTGGGACGATGGGGCCGAGCGACTTGACTGGGGTGTGCGTCCATCCCCGTGTCAGTTGGTCTAGCTGTGGTTATAACGTTGTGTTGTGCTCGCCCTTCCATCCGACTTGGTTAGATGGCGTGCCTGTTGGGTAGGCCCTTTAGTTTGGATTCCAGATTTTGTTGCCGAGTCTACACATTGGGTGCTATCATTGTTTTCGGTTGGCGCTTCATTTGGCGTGAATAATGGTGCCAGTAACTGTCGCAGGCAAACTTCTGCGCTTGCCTTTTCAGCAAAAATGGGTCACGAAACCAAGTCAGCAGGTAACGTCCTGTCCACCACCTCTACCGCTCTTGCGGTTAAAATTCAAGGAATGTCATATTTCCTGTTTTTTGGTCAAGTGGCACGAACGTTGGCCACAGCGCTGAAGTCAGGCGGTGCAGAATTTACGATCTCATCAGATGACGTACAAACACTAGTGTGTTTCATTCTGTTGTCTCACAGGCAAATCTGCCTGTTTGTTTTGCCCGAGCACCCCAAGCATCGTTTGTGTGTGCACATATATGCAGACAGTGAGTCGATATGACTGCATCAGTCACTACCCTCACCTACCCAAATCTTGGTCTGTGCGACCTCATGTGACCGTCCGCTTTGTAGCAAACGGTTCACCACACAGTCACACAGATCCGCAACTGACACGCACGCGTGATCTATACTACAGTATGAATCAAAGAAGGCTACATTTCCAAAAAATATCTGTGTAGTATCGGACCATAGCGCGGGCGCAGGTTTGCACACCACAAACAAGGGTGGGTTCGCGCAGGCTTCCCTAATGCCTTCTTCCATTCTGCGTCTAGTTCACTGACGGCCTAGCGGTTGTGCACGTCACTTAGATATACGTCACCCCAAGGAGCTCAGTCATCTGTAACCCTCGATGCTACTGCGTCGGAGACGACGTGAATAGCCGATAGCCTATCGATCGTCTCATTGGTGTCAGCGTCAGTTGGGTCTGTGCGAAAAACCTGGCCATCGTATGTTAGCCACGCTAAATTTCAGTGTGCGAACTACGGTCATGTTTTGTCCCGAGTCAGATCTCTCAATAAACGCCGGTTAATACAGAAGCGTACTGTAAGTATGCTCTAGGGCTTCATTCAACAAAACCATGTATTTACGTGCTCTTCACAAAAAAGGAGCCAAAGTCGTTAACTTTACGTTTAAAAATTAACCCCTCGGAGCGTATTTCCGTTGGTAACCACACAAAGTAAGCTCCACAGACCTGAAAACATCGGAAGGATCGAAATTCGTGAACATCGCATACCAACACTGAAACCAAATCAACCTTTCCAGTTTTCTAATCCGAAGTTTAGCGAAAGTACGTCTATCCACATTTGAATGATGATACTCAGATAGTCTGACAACATATTGAAAATAGACTTTGTGATGAGCAGAATTTTCCATTCGATCATTAATAGCACAAGATCCATCAAACAACGGACACACTGAGTAGACCTTGGCTACTTGAAAATAGTCTGTATTTTAAACATGACCAATCCGTATATCTTTTTATTTCTGCATTCAATTCTTTTGTGTTCCTGTCCATGTTCTGCTCTCTGATTCAGTGTGAAATATCGGGTGTACGAAGCTCTGAGCGAAACTGCCACTTTGGCAGGTACACAAATTCGATCGGTTGAGAAATGCGACTGTTCGGTGACCTCGTCAGGTGATCACTGTGAGGTAAGACAAAGAATCGTCAACATACGGCTAGATTGTCCAACTGAGATGACGGATATATTCGTTTGCTGCTCTTTGTGTGGTAATTCATATTTCGACTGATGAATACAGTTGCCAAACCAAACGGGGATTTAGTGATGAATATCACGTGTTCGAACTCCATGAAGCCTAACATGCAGTTTGCCATCAGATCTCGTTCTAGTCGGCAAACTACAGAGTCTTCCCAGTGCATCCAAACGTCAAACTTTGAAGTGACACAAACCGAATCGAAGGACTATCATCTAGTCTGTGCATGAATGGCGTCAAAAGCAACCTGTTCAGAAGAAAGATTTTTTGTTATGGAACACGTAAAACTGTATGCATCAGTCTTTTGCCACCCCACTCACTTTCTTGGTAGGTAACCATACCTCATAAAGTGACCTCCCGTTCAACGTTTTCAATCCACGCCTGTTGTCCAAGGCCAGATCGCACCTTCTAAACCAGTATACTTTGAAGACTGGAATAGTTGTAATTTTTAAGTCAGTCATTTTTGGTACTTAGTACAATAATAAGCCCGTAAGTTAGCTGCCTCTCTGAGCTGATCGAAGTGTTAGAACCAGGATTTTCTTAAAATTACGTTTGGTCTGAACTCAATCGCACTTCCAACAATTTAAGTGTATGCTAGCAATCGACGAAACCTTGGGATACCCCATGTAACGCGTTACGTGCAGGCGCTCACACGCTCCACCGCATACAGAATGAAGCTCATGTCGATGCGTTCACCGCCCTCACTAATTCACTGATCACATACACCTCTACGTCTTGCTATTCATCGACATATATTCACTTGAACATCTTGTACGTTTATCGCATTTCGGAGTATGTTATACCGACTCGCATCCACATCACTTCTTTGCCCGTTTTTGGCCAACTACCACAGTTAAACAGCCAAAGATATAGGATATCGGTCCACATAAACAGCTGTTTCTAAATCAACAAAAGAACCCATTTTTGTGACCTCAAATCTGTATCAGTTTTCCTGTCTAAAGCCGAAGTAGTTTGACTGACGTAGATAAACGTGTTCATTTACAGATTATGGACAAGTGTGCGTAGGAACAGTTAACATGTATCGACGTGTTGGAACGTGAAACAGCACATACAGCTCTGTCTTTCAGCTTGTTCAACTTTCACGTACAAGCGGTCGGTTCTCGCTGCCGATCGTCAGGAAGATTTCTGCTGAGTATATCCGATCCTTCTAATTATAAGGATTTATATGGACCAACATACCATTTGCGGCTCCATCTGACTGCGCGCCAAATCGTGAGAAGGGGTTCGTTAAATCCAGCTCTCATAGGAACGCCACCAGAGGTGGTAGAAACGCAGAGCATTACAACTTGCTCGTAACGTTGTTATCCTCAATCCATTTATCCAACCACCTTGAGTTCACATTTATTCGATCGTCTCTGTAGTGCCCGTCTCACAGATCTACTGAGGTTATTGCGCCACGAGGTAGTAAATGCGTCGAAAGGGATAAACAAACATTGGCGAGTTCAATTGTCAGATTCGGCTGCATAAGCGTTAGTTAAATAGCCTATACAGCACAGTATGTTCTACTGAAATAGTCGTTGTTATTAGACAGCTACTTTTCCACAAATTTGCTGTTGATCACTTATGGCACTGTTGGTCCAAAATATATTCACTTATATTCATATTTCACACCACTGCCTTAACTGTGGTTATCTCATTCACCGGTATTACAGTTTGTGCTTTATTCAATTTGAACTAAGTGTAAGGAGGCTGTTTTACTGCATATGTGAATTAATTTGACTTCTCTCAGACATACGATAAACGGCAAAAGGAGCGAATTAAAATCATGAATGAATAGGGGACCAAACCTATGGTATGCAAAGTTTACAAGTGACCTCATAAACGACTAAATGACACTGATCTGAAAGAACGTTTAGGAGGATTCAGAATCCAACCGTTGAGTTCACAAGCATGCTCAGAAGTATGTGTAGAGCCTCTGGCACTTGAAAGAACACGCACGAAAACAAAAACGTAGTCACATGTATCAAGCGGAAAGCAAACAAACCTCCTTGCTGTCTCATATATGATGCTAACTAGTGTTTTGGAAAGTAGTTACACAGGGTGCAACAGGCGTACCAGCCCAAGTCGGTGCACTATATACATAGTCTGCATTACGGTACAATATGAGGTAGAAAGATGTTAACGTAAATCCAGCCTGAGGATTCTTTCGAGAAAATTCCACAGGAACTCGGCCGATCAACACAAGTGTATCGTTGGAAGTGACCAACTTGTCGAAAAACGTTTTACTTATGCCCAGCAATTTACACTTTGTTGACTAGAGAGAGATGAAGTTAGATAGATAGCCTTCTCACAGCAAATTGATCACATCTTATGAATTGTATCAACATTACACTGTCGATTGAGTTTGTCCTGGGAACACCACGGCATTCGGAAATGTGCCGAATAATCATAGCTTAAAAACTTCCCAAGAGGTTCAGAAAAAAATAACGAAAGGATAACGTGTGCAGTAGGTTCCGGGACAAAGCACGCTTTTCTTCTAACCAAAAGCAGTTGCCACATCGGATAAGATTGAAATTAACCAAAAAATGAGACACACACTAGCTAGTCAGTTCTGCAAAATTATCTATCAAAAATACCTGACAAGGAAATAAGCAGTATAAGTATAGGGTAACAAGTTAGAAGCAAAAGATTAAGCTAAATGGGCGGAAAGTTGGGAAAAGAGGAGAAGATAGAATCTTGCATCCGAGAATAGCGATAGAGCACAATGTGACCATTAGGACGAGCAGACTTTTCGCGATCAGACAACCATTCAGTCAACCAAAGATTTGAACAAATGAATTGCTGTGCATCTACAACAGAGTCCGACTCAAAACCCTGAGAATTTGTTTTGATTACAAAAAGTATTAACGAGCTTAGCAGAAGGTGAATTTCATCAGACTGCGCTAATACTGTAGTTAAAGTGATAAAATTGTGCTTTTGCAATAAATACCGCAAAACCGTTTCAAACTGGAGAGATGCCAGAAGTAAACTGACGAATAGTCTCCGTGATTCTGATTTCTATCGCAACTATAACATCTGACTCGTCTGTCTGTTGTGTGCTACCATCCAGGTCGCTTCCTCAGGTTTCTACTTCCCAGAACTGGTCCCCAAACCTGGACCGAGCATTTTGCCTCCACAGCCTGATTCTGTACCACCCACAATACCCGAGAACATTATCTGGAGAGGTGGAGTGGAGAAATGCCGTTGCCACGGCATGTCCTCGCGTTGCGATCCTAACACAGGTGTGTGCGAAGCATGCACAGGGAACACGATGGGTCCAGATTGTGGTCAGTGCACCACAGGCTATATGGGGGATCCGAAGAAAGGTCAACCTTGTATAAAATGTCAGTGCCCAACAGAGCAAACGGAGTAAGTGAAGGTTTGTTCACTGTCAAAAACCATTTAATCCAGTTCGTTACGCACTTCACTCCCTTTAAAACTGTATTCTTGGTCCTCATTTCAGCTATGCACTCACCTGTTTTCCTGCTGTGGATCGACCGTACGTGTCACACCAGTGCGTTTGTAAGCCTGGATACAGCGGAATCCGATGTGAACGCTGTGCACAAGGATACTTCGGGGATCCGACCAGCATGATCGCCTGTCAGCCATGTGACTGCGACATGGACGGCTCGAAAAGCGCCAGCTGTGCACAAGACTCGGGACAGTGCAGCTGTTGGCCGGGGATCTTTGGACGCCGTTGCGATCAGTGCGAACCGGATCACGTGGTCGATGCCGGCCGATGTATAGGTACGGAAACTAAATTTACTATCCTCAGTACATCGTAACGTTTGTTACTGTTGTTTCGCTAATACTCCCACAAATCTCATGGAAAGCAACATTGTTTGAATGTTCAGTAAAAGTTTGCTTAACGCCCGTCTTGTTAAAGCATGTTAATTATGATCATCAAATATGAATAAGTGTATCATTGAAACTGGTACGTTTAGTTATTTCACTATAGCTTATGAATCGTTCTTGGGTGGTCGCAAATTTCCAGGTTACATAAATCTTTTCATACTTTTACTATGAGTGTATCCTTTAGATCCAAGTTTCGATTTCCGTGAGAGCTTATCATTGAGAGGTGGGCCTTTGCTAAACAAAAGTTGAGCTGTGGCCTTCACGCGTGTGAAGAGACCGTGTTGATCATTGTGTCACTGAGCTCTATCGTATTACTGTGTCTAAGCGTTTGATTGCATTGGTTTGCGCGTCTGCTAATTTAGCTGTTTGGTAGTCTCGAGGTGAAGGACTATACTTTTTTGCATGTCTGTTTCTATTCTAGGCACAAGAGTTTCCACTACATCCTAAAGCAGATCACTTTGGTGCATTAGAATTTCCACCTTAGAATATTGAACAAGACGGCAAGAACGCGGTTGGCCCAACTATTCGTAAAGGAAGACCAATCTTTATTAGAGCACTTCACACTGGCTACTTTGATAGAGCAAGTGGTTTGGGTTGTTCGAGGGGTGTCAACAGATTTTCTCAATGAGAACGGGGTTGGCTGTCAAAGTGGAGCACAGATCATCTGACCCTGTTCCTACTAAGTCATCAAGCAGCAAGCCGTATTGAATCCTTTGACAGGTAAAGGGTTGCAAGGGATTATGGGTGTCTGCGAATCTCACGTCCAGTAGAAATGGGCTCTAGGGTCGTGATAGATTACGAGCTGTAATGTGAGAGTGAACCAGTTTGTGAGAACATTTTCATTAGTTCTCTCGCATACATGGCTGGCGGACGCAAGTAAACTCGCATCAGTCCCGAAGCACGCAAACGTATTATCGAAGCATTCGAAAGGGGCGATGAATAGCGCACGGTTGTCCTTCTGGACGGATGTAATACCGCTTACAAGTGGCTTCATGTGGATTGCGTCAGTTATGAAGCTCAGCGTTAATGCCCACCTGATCCTCCGGTGTCCAGATTCTGCGTTTTTGGAGAGCTGCCATTGTCCACGTTTGGAAATTTTGAGGGCCCCTATCCCGCGTGCGACTTAACTTGTTATACGGCAATAACACGGTGTTTTGGATGGGCTAAGTGGTTAGCCAGCTTATCTTAAAGGATAGTCACCTACAGCTAACGTGATAAAAAGGCCACAGACGATTAACTATCATGAGTGAATAATCAAGTCTGCACAGTAATAGTGAGGGACGGTAGAGTTTGGAAGAAATATTAGTCGTACTGATGATGAAGCTGTTAGTTAGGGGGTTGTTTATCTGGCAACGCTTGGTATGATCTAAGTCATTGCTATCGTTGATTGTTTGAATCGCGCAGGCTGGTCAGAGCGGAAACAGTTCCTGAACAGGTCGCTTTTGATTACGTAATGCTAGATCAGTTAGCTTGGTTTCAGGGACTCCGATGGTGCAAAATGTTCTCGTCCGGGTGGCTGTTGCTGTGTGATCTGACATGCGACAAACCAGTTGAACAAACCAATCAGTTGACATTTGATTTTCAGCCTCGACCAGGTTGACGAGGATAACACCGCTGACCATTCAATTTGCATCGTGGCCTTATCAACTTGGGTGATGTTCCTTATTTTTCAAGGCGTATGACAATATACCCGATTGTACATGGGCAAGCAAACCGAATATAAACACGGGCGAGATGTGTCTTTTCTTATAGAGCCGGAGAACCAAGGTATTAACGGAATGAATAGAGCACTTGGGTGAACAAAGTTTCGTTCACAGATCCTACACTTCCGGGTGATGTGGTCAGGTTCACTTACAGTTAACCTTTTCAAATGCAACACTTGATGAAGGTCAGGCATGTCGACCTCATGATGCCAGTCTGGTGAGATCCGGAGATTGATCACACTACCTTTTCTGTTAAAACAATGCGTTCAAATAGTGACCTAAGGGTGGGGATGAGAAAAGAAATGACACGCAAATCCTAGTTCCTCTGAAGAGTGAATCTAAAGTCTCACTTCACACTAATCCATAATAAGAAAACGGTTGCTCCAACGTGTCTAACTCTCTCTTGAATACATCTACATTCGAGGCCTCCACAAACTTTGTGGACAATTTGTTCCACGAACTGACTACCCGGTTGGTGAACAAACTAACGTGTATAGTCAGTGGGAGCCTCGCTTTCTCGATTGTGAATGTAAGACCTCTTAAACCTTCGTCCCGTCGTATCACAAACAAAATGAGCTAGAGGACTTGTGCCAGCGTGATAGGTAATTTTGTACACTCCGATAAGGTCCCCTCTCACCTGCCATCGTTCGAGCGAAAACAAGTTCACTCATGTGCGTCCATCAGATACCTAAGTTTCGACTGGCAAGGGTTAGTGAGGATATGGCTTTTTAAGACGTTCAACGTTAAGTCTCACTTTAGTGTCCGTTCTCAGATTTTCAGAACGTCTTCCTGGAGGGCGTCCGAGTCCGGTGCAATTCCATCCTGTTATATATGTATATCATCTGCACAGAAGTAATATGGACTGACTACGTTGTCGGTCAAGTCATTTACGTATAACATTAAGGGAAGAAAAACGAGGGTTGAAACATACGACATGCCACTCAACATAGAACCTTCGTCCGACAATATTCCCACACTTATACCTTACGTGAAATTCCGGTTAGAAACTTCTGGAGCCATCCACAGATTGTAGATGATTTTCTAGCTTCTCATAGCTTCCAAACCAATAGCCTGTGGCTCAAAGAACAAGACCTACACCTAAGAAAGTCAGACTGAAACAATTCCGTGCACAAAGAACTCTGCAGATTCTGTTTCATAATGTATTCGAAAATGTTGATCTCACTGGTCCGACTAACAGGTCGGTAAAATCCGACAGCCAATCGATTACAACCTTTGAAGATAAGAATTATCGTGGCTTCCCTCCAGTACCTCATGGCTGCACATGTATTTAATATGAGATTTTACATATGAGCAAACGTCGACGCCAGAAATTTGGCCAGAGGTTTTAGAATGGCCTGGTGAATGTTATCCGGTCCTGTGGACTTTGTGCTGGTTAACAGGTAGATCACTCGCTCAAATTCATGGGGCGTAATGCTGACATCCACCATGATAGCGCCATTGGAATTAGAAAAATGCTGAGGTACTCCACCATCCTGACGGTAAACACTTTGAGACTCTGCCATAGATGCATCCGCCGTGCCTTTGTCGGTCGATATGGTCTCTCTAGTATAGCAAAGTGCATTGTCAGTTTTCTTTTATTAAGGAAGACCCGATCTGAAAACAACCATAATGCCTCTCGGAGTTCCGTTTAATGTCACGCGTCAGGTCGAGTTCATACGTCATGCAAGCATTCCTTACTATATTAGTTGCTTTGTTTTCAGCTCTTTTGCATATTCTGGAGCTTTTAAACCCTTTTTGCCGAGCGTATACCTTCTAAGCCATACACTTAGGCTAGAGCACTTTCTTGACTCTGGGGCGAACCCTTAACTTTCTACCCTCTCCGCCGACTAGTTTATGAGGGACGCTTCTTTCTTTAAAAGCCCGCGTTAAAGCGTTCCGAAATTTAGTTTTCACGGAAAGCACTCTCTACAAACTTAAGCTCATCACCCAACACATCTCATTAATGAGTATGGCAGTCAGTAATGCAACAGATTTGCGTCTCGTTTAGACGAGACCAATTTTCAGTTTGCGCGTTGACCCAAACGATGTGTTCTTTCGGTTTTCCACCTCAAAGTCTGCAGTCATTTTGTGTCCACTCAAAAAGGTTCCCATTTCCACCTCATTCTCCATTGTGATGTATGGTTGAAAGTGTCCACTTCGGTACATAGTCTGATGTCAAGTCTATTCACCTTAAATGCATCACCCGTACCAATCTAGCTGATCACAATGCCTAAAGATCCATTGTGGTGCGGCGCGTTCAGATTTTCATCAGGATATCAGCCATTCTGCCCAAACCAAATTAACTTGACTGAGAGGCACATAGAAAAATAAAAATGTATATACAAAGTGCCAGTTTAACTGGATTAGACAGAGACCTAAACTACAGCTTACAAATAAAGTTGAATTTCAGATCCAGTATAAAATCATGTATTAAACGGTATTCCGTGTAATTAGCCGAATACACTTCAGTAACCTATAATTTGTTGCAGATTTCATAATTTAGATGAGATGCAGTTACAAAACGTCTGAGCCTCGGCTGGATTTGAGCCAGCAACAGAAACAATACGCCCAAACTGAGCAAGCGCTCTCGGCTTGTGGCTTTGCACTTCAGCTGGTGGTAAGGCGCTTGCCGAGTCTCAGCTGTTGCTGGTTGGTATCCAGCTGAAACTCGGGTTTTTCGCAAATGGGTTTCATTTAGATGTCACCACAAGATCAGTAGAACTAAGGGTTCTTTCTTCACCGCAGGTTTCTTGTGGTTACGTCATCAGTGTAGATACAATTTAAGTTCCTACTTGAACATGATGAAAGCCATGCCGGAGTTTTTCCTATGTTTAGTTCATCGTAATTATGTTCACCTGATCGTCAAATCACTGACGGCACTGTTTACAATTCCCCGTTTCACAGACTGTCGTGGAGAATGCACGGGTGAACTGTTAATCAAGGCGGATTCAGTTAAAACTCACATTGATAACCTGAATGTGACAAGCCTAGCTTACCAAGGTGTCGCTAGATTAGGTCAGCAAGCAGACTCCGTAGCGAAAAGATTTAGTCCGGAACGAGTCCAAAAGGAAGAGGATTTGATTCAGCAAGTTCAACAACTTGCTAGAGAGACCAGCATGGCCCGAGATGCAACCGATCAGGCTCGCCGAATGAGGGATGCGTTGGAGTTGGCTCGATGCCAGGCCCAGGAGAATCTCACGAGAGTAAACCAGGCGATTGAGCGCTTCAATACACGAGTCAAAGATTGGATAGACCGAGTGCAGGAGCTTCCGTTGACCATCCCAGACTCCTTGGTACTTCAGCGTTGGCTAGAAGAAGCTAGAAGGGTTCGGACAGAGTTGAATGCTGTCAAACTGAATGCCACCCACGAAGCATTGTCCAAGTTACAGAAGGACCTGGAAAAAGTGATCGAGTCAGCCAAAGACCTGACACAGACGGTACGACCAGGTAGATCAGCCATTGAATTGAGGCGGTTGGAGGCGTATCAACAGCAGCAGAGAGAACTTCTGGAATTGCAAACGACTCAGTTGTACGGAATCGGTAATGCGACACAAAAAGCCAGCAAAGAACTGGGATTAGCTCAGGTAAGAGAACGTTATTTGTCCTTTAGATGGAATTAATAACCTATAGGAAAATTTCCACTAGGTCCAGCGTTAGTCGAATCCTCAACGGTTGCATCATGTTCGCATTTCAGTGGCGCGTACATTCTGGCGCTGGGCAGTGAATAGGAGGAATATGGCAGGATCGGATACGCCACGTGATCATCTCACACCAGTCATGTGCGTTAACTGGGGTGATGTACGGGAAAGTGATTAAGGGTTACACATCCACTACGGTGACTTTCAGGTCAAACGTTTCTGAAGTGCTTAACTCAACAACTAACGATTTCTGGCTTCAAATTTCTGTCAGCAAATCTGTGTACTTTTGCAGATCAGTAAGAAAAACCAGATAGGCACGAATATAAGCACACCAGTATACGACAAAACTAAGGAGCTGTACAATACCCTGCATAAGATCTTGATAGATTGTGTAGCAGAAAGCGCAATTATCGCGTTTAATCAACTGCAGCCATTACACATAATAAGAACATATAGTTGTTTTACTAGTCCACATTTACTGTCTTCATATTTGTTGTGATCTAATTAGCCTGATGGTCAAACAGTTATTTTACATCCAGTAGATTTTAGGAGTACATAATTGAAGTTGAATCAGTGATTTCCCTAAAGTCAATAGACCATTCCGATGTGAATATATTGCTTGGCTCCTCGGTACATTTGTAGGCATGACGTTGAAATCCTAAAACATCTTGTGAAGGTCATAACAGCTCTTGCTTTTTTTCCACACGGTGCATACACTACCAACGGATTGACAACCACCATCGAAAATTTGTCTGGAGCAATGCTGATGGTAATTAAGGTGACTTCAAGAAAGATTATTGATGTAAACATTATTATAATTTCACTCATGTTTCTTATTTAATGGTAGTTGTGCATTCCACCTACTTTTCTTGTGACTGATCATCTTTCACATCGTGCTGGGAAGCTCAACTTCTGTACCACTAGGGTAGACGCGACACCTACACATTTGAGGGGGAGCTATCACGTAGTTCATCTAGTCACGCGGCTAACATATTTTTAAAGTTGCTCGATGTGATCACCAGATAATGTACTGGTAGAAAAATCCACGAGAACCTTGCATTCTCAGTAAACACGACACTTCAACACTTATAGTAAAGTCCGATACAACGTTTTATCGGCTCACAAGGCAACATCTTTTGTGGGTGGTTTACTGTTTGTCAACACCGTTACGCTAATTGTTTAACACTCAGTACTAATAACAATAAGCGGGGACTCATCAGTGGCTGATACTGAAGCTGAAGTTATACGGGATGGGAAGTAAAAACACTGTTTTCGCAAAACAGTAGGATAGCCCGACGCGGCTAAATTTCTCGAAACCCTACGCCAAAATACAGACAGGTGTCATTAGGACGTTTACAGTCAGTTTCAGGCAATAGGAGCGACCTCCAAAGAGCCTACATCGTTCCAATTAACGAAGCTAGTAGATGTTACCGGTCAGTTTAGGGACCATGAGGTCGTTAACACTGCCGGTTTGAGATACTGTGTGAAATAGGAGTCCACTGTAGTTAGTGGCAAATCTGCACCCACAAGTAAATGTTCTATCTAATCATAAGTTACACACTTTTATTCCCGCTTGTTATTAGTAGATTTCTCGAGGTTTCTTCTTCATTGTTCCAGAGGTTGACAGCTAGACAACATAACACCGTCTGGTCAGGTTCATAGTAATTAGAAGTGGATGCAGACTGGTTTATTGGCTTTCCCCACAGTACAGACAGTTCAGTAGAACAACGCAAATGTACACATTAGTAAAACTTGTTAGCCAACATCTTCCCAGACTCCCGCAGTCAGAGGCCAGATTGGTAAAAAGGGACCACAGCCCCCAAGACAAAAGAGACCGTCTATTCCCATCCTAGGAATGAGTTTTCAACAGTGACTAACATGCAGTTTCCGCCAGTGAGCCGGGCAATCAGCGTACAATTAACGACTCTGTGTTTCATGAAATGACACTCGTAAAACATGGCTTAACCTCCTGAACCACTGACGTAGTTTCAAACTATAATTTGATTTATCATGGTCCTGCTTGCTAATATTCCTATTGTTTACCAGCCGCCTGAAAATCAACACGAATATTACAGATCAGTGACCTCAGTAAGCTTGACACCCTTGACCAATAGAGATTTAAGCACAATGTCGATCAGTTTACTCATGAAATCAAACGGTGTTTTGTGCTATCCCGAGAAGCCCAAGGAGCTGTGGTATTTCTGAGCGATCGGAGTCCATATTGACCTTGCGTGAAATGTGTGCGATGAAACATCTTTGCAATCAAATAGAATGAAAGTGAAGTGTTAATAGAGACCAAAAGCCGCAGTTTCCGAACAGTGCGACAATGAACTGGACTTCACAGCACACGTGGATAAATGGGCCATGTGGTTTACGGCTATTAAAGCGAGCGGGGATTAACGGGTCCCTGCTAGATCGTTGAGTTAACGACTTTTGCATACCATAAGTAGATGTCACGTGATCTAGATGTATTCCAGGTTTGCAGCCATGCACTTCACTTCAGAATTAAGGGCTAATTTTTCGGGTGCGGTCGAGGTGACTTTGGAGGGCTAACAATGAATACAAGGATAGGAGCACGCAGACACCATAAGACGTTTTAGGTGGCCGACATGTGTCTAATCTGATCGAGTGTGGTCGTGTTAGGGTCAGAGAAGCGGGTCTTCAGTGAGAAGTAGCATCTGCTTTCGGGCTCTCAGCTGGTCGCTTTTCTGTATACATCAGAAGCCATAAAATGTTTGATTTCGTTTAAATTTGTCTGTACAAACTCAACCGAAGCTTGAATATATCAGAGCCAAACTCTGGACATTCGTTCTTTAAACGCAAACGTTTCCAGTTGTATCAGTCAATAACACTTAGGTCATCTATCGAAATTAAGTAAACGTTCCGCACCCTATGGTTGCTTTATAGTGACCACAGTTAGAGGCTATGTAATTGTTCACATCAGAGTAGACAGGGATCGCATTCTCAGCTGTTAAATCATTATCCAAATAGACCCCAGCCGTCTGTTCTATTAGTGGCAATCCGGGTCTGATTGTTTTACGTCTTTGGAGTCTTCAAACTGATGGTAATCGACTTAACATTCTGGTCCATTCCAGGGATTCTCAAGTTTCAGCAATCTCCAACAGATTCTTGTTTCCTTCAGCATTATGTTCACAGACGAGTCGATGTGTATGGTCAGATCGCAATCTAAAATCCAATGACAAGGTAAAAAGGTGTCATCCTGATCTCACACCGTTCATGATGAGGTCACTTGCTCTTAAAAAGTGGTACTACTACTATAACGTCCCGGTCTTAGCACTGACCAAATTCCCTTTGTTGATTTATTGTTAACATTTAAAACAAATTGTGAGAGGCTTTATTAAACTGTTGTAGTTAAACTATTCAAATAACTTTTTTTATAGACTAAATCCAATGCTCTAAAAAAGGCAGCCACCGACGCAGCCGATCTCAACACCATTCACAAATTCGAGACAAATGTGACCAAGCTGCGTGCACTGTTAGACAGCATGAGTGAGCTACCTTCGGAGGAGGTCCACAAACGTGTTGATGATGCAAAACGCGCGCTGCAGAACATCACCAGTGTGGATTTGACCGGCCTCGATCGAATCCACATTCCGCCCAAACTAGAGTCGGAAGTGATACGGCCACTGGAAAGGGAAGCCGATGTCATAAGACTAACCCTTCAGTTCTCAGTTAAAGTGAATCAGACTATTCAGGCATTAGATGCATACCAAACGATCATAGATAATATGCGAAGAGCTACCAATGCGACAATGCAAGCCGAGGATGCACTGAAAGAATCTGCTGCTGCTGAGAGTCAAACATGGCAAGAGTTACTCGACCAGGTGACTCAGAAAAAGGAGGACATCACAAGCTTGCTGGAAGAGAGTGCAGAAGTGCTACAGAATCACAATAAAACGCTGAATTTGGCCACGAAGCAGCTGGCAGAAGCAAGTTCGGATTTAGATGAGATCCAGAAAACAGCAGACAAAACACTTTCTGACGCACAAGAAGTTAATGCGAAAGGTTGGTTGTTCCGTCGTGGATTATTTTTATGCAACAAATTCCGAGCAAAATGATCATTCCAGTACATTGTGACAAGTGTATTGTCAGTGATTATTCCTCATCACTAGTCCAGTTCGGTTAGAATCGAATCATACAAATGTGTAATATCATTATCAACATCTTTGCTTGAGCAACCAAAGTCAGCTATGCAATCAATGCTAAACCGAATCATTTCTACGATATGAAGACCATAATGATCAGAACGGTGAATCTCAAATTACACTAAACGAAAGGTCGCAAAGCACGTATCAAAAGTCTACGCGTAACAGTGAGTACGCAGTGTGTCTTTCGTAAACGGGAACTAAGCAAAGATAGCCACTAGAGGTAGCAAGCTACCATTAATAATTAGACGATGGGCACATCTGTTCTCAGACCGATGCTGAAAAACTTATGCTCCTTTCATGCTTCTCTGTGCGCGTCGAAACTATTTTGGAAATTTGTATTCTTGGACGTTATGTCGGAAAATCACAATTTGGTGAACAGCGATCACCCCAATATTAAGTGTTTCGAGCATCCTGTTCCTCATTGGAATAGGAGTTTCATGAAACTAGAAGGGTTGATGACGAAACCAAACTGGTACTACTGAAGAAAATGGTTATCAAGAAGAACTATTTCACTGCTCTGAAAGGCCAGGTGTTGAGGTCTACACGGCCAATTAAGTAATTCTGGCAAAACAGCATATTTTCGGGTCTCATTGTACCAAATTGGTCAGCCAACCCAAAATATGACAAAAAACTTGTTCCCATTTGTGTTCAGTCCGTCGGCCAGATCCCAACTCCATCGAAACCAATCGAAGCTACTGGGTGGTAATATAAACGGACAAAAGCTCGCATTCGATATTCATCGCATCAAAAAAGCATTGGGTAGTATCCTCATAAGTAATGTCAATAGAGAACTGGTCTGATAAAATAATCAGTACACGAGATGTCAAAGTGACTGAAACAAAGCACCACTTGATATAACAATGCTCACGGATAGTTCTGTTTCTTAATGGATTATATTTCGTCCCACGAATCTTCAAATGATCATATTGATCTGCTTACACCGTTAAGAGGCTGATTATCGTACACTGACCTTTGTTGAGGTCTTTTCCAACTATCAGTTGACGCTCAAAAGTGTACTGAGGAAGAAAAAGTGTGTATATGTTATACGAGCATTTTTCAACGTATTAGTTCATAAACAACTTTATCAACAATAGCTCCTTTATTAGAGCATAGTGCCAGACCAATCTTATAATAGTGTCTGTCAATATGACCATTTGTATGGTGCAAACGCAAACGACAATATTCGAAATGAATGCCATCATTCAATCTAAGGCCTCTATATTTTCTACATGTTTTTCCTCTTAGGCTTCAAACAAATCTGTCGAAAGCGAATTTATTGCTATGCTAACTACCTTTTCAAATGGTTCGTATTTTCATCAGCCCCACTGGTTGTCTGGACTTTATCTGAGACGTTCGCATCCCTTTTTTAGTCAGCGTGATCAAACAACTTCTGACAGACACCGAACCACAAGCACAAAATGTCTCAGCTATGACCGCATCGCAGATGGAAAAGATGAGTGATCTGCGAGATCGATTGCAATTGGTGGAAAATCGATATGCGAAATTGCAGGGCACAGCGCAATCTACAGGTGAGAACTTTGGCCACTTCAGTGTTCCGGTTCTGATTAGCACAGATTATGAATGTTCGAAATATAAACTTAGGGTCCTGGAATAATAGATATAACTATTCGGTGAACAGTTAGCTCTAAAGTGAAACGTGAACTGCTGGTGGTAGGCTTAACTCAGTAAGAGGATTTACAACGAATTTCAAGCGTTACAATTTAGCAACGTCTTCTTGATATTGCTTGAACCAATGTTGACTATACTCAGTACCAATAAATTCTTGCTGCAGGCAACCGTAATCATTGTAGCAGCTTCGTTACCGTGACAAAACCATGTAAAGTATGCAACGTTAGTTTATTCTGAAGTTTCACATTTTGTCCGATTTCTTAGATTTTCCTACCTGAATCGCAATATTTGTACTCAAATGCAATTTTTAAGCGTGACTGCGATTTTCAAGAACAAAGTTTATCAAAATATAATGCTTTTGATAAAACCTGTTTTAATCGATATACATTGATCCAGATAATCGGGTACGATCAATTTCTACAACTAATAGTGTTAACATTAACTGGAGTCAAGCGTTTGCCATCTGTCATCCAGTACTGCGAATAGCGTGTACCGGATCTCATTGCGTAGCCCAGTATACAGTATGGTGTGTACGAATGAATTACTTCATGTTGAGTTACGTTTTGGATTTTCGGACGCAACGTCCCACAGGCGATTAATGTGAGCGGATCGGTTGACTTTGGAAGACAGTGCATACCTGTGTTGGTCCATCTGGAACAATTTATGCATAGATTAATCTTTGAAAAATATCCCATGTATCCCTGACCACATCAGGTTGTATTAGGTATTAACAATAATAGGAGCCGATTAGTTGAAGATTTTGTGAAACCGGACTTTGACCATCTAGGTTCTGTCTGCACATATCAAGATATCATGAAGAATGATATTGCGAGATGCTGACAGTTCATTTTATCTTATCAGCCATTAAATAGTTATAACGCCGCCTTGATACATTTGTTCATTCGAAACATATACACATATAAACTTGTTTGCAGAAATTGCTAATACAATCAAAACTATTGAATATACTTTAAGCATAAAACGTGAAAACAAGAGCAAACTAACCATACGACCGCTTATTGCCACTTGTTTTCAAGGTCCTTCAGGTCCCTCCGACTCGGTAACTGATGCTCACTATGTGACCGTATTTTTCTACTGTAGGTGATGTCCACCAATTTGTATGAACTGGAGGCCAATAATAGGTGCTTCGTTTATGTGATTTCAGCTGTGCAACTCAGGATACGGCTGTCAGTGCAAAAAGCTTTCGAGATACTGATCGATAGCTATGTAGAGATGAATGGAGTAAAATAGGCTAGGCAGCCGAACAATTTGAAAACAATTGTCAGCATACTTCCAGAAAATCTAACTTCCTAGTGCACAGTCAAGTTATAATTGAGACGAAAAGTGTTAAATAAAATGGGATAACGAACGCTCGCTTGTTCTTTGAATATATTGTTAAGTTCTTCTCGTCAAAAGTGTCACTAAATTTGCATGCATCCGTCTGGCGTATGTAGCATCTGTTAACCAATTTACCATAGGCAGCTTAACCAAAGTTGATGTGTAACTCTCACTGACAACAACTGACGAGGGCGGAACACCAGACAACTCGGTATGATTGTTGGTACATTGTTATCTCCAATTAAACTTCGAATGTCCCTATGATTGTTCCGTTTTACTGCAAAGACATGCGAAAAGAACAGGCACGGTTAGCTTCCCAAAAATTTAACAGCGACTTGCGGTTTGGGCCGAGGAAGGCATTTCTCGAAAGCAGAATCAAAGTTAGGAGTATTGGTCGGAATGTAGACGTCGGTTTCAAAGTACGAGACTCTTGAACCACACTTCTTGTTCTGATTTTTGCAAGCACGACGGGAACTTTTTTTCAAGTTAATAATGCCTCAGTACGTGTATTCCATCCCATTGGACTGTGGTTTCATACAAAAATTTCAACGTTTTACGCTGACAACACGATGCCCGGATCAGAACTTGGTACAGCCCCTACGGGACATCAGGCCGAGGAAATTATACCGAGGTGAATGGAGTTTTTCTCATACTAAGAAGTCCAAGAACACCCAAGAATGACGAAACGTTGCAATCATGAAAGGGATATTTCATGAAAGCTGCTTACTTGAGCAGTTCGCACCCTTTTTTTTGTGTTTTGAGATAAACGTCAGCTGAATTTAGCTTTACTTGCAAAACTGTTCAGAGCAACGATTACGTTTCGTGTTCTTACCTATGTCTTCGAAACATGAACTTCGAAAACTGAACACAAACCGGAAAAAGTGTGAATAAAGCTGGTCTCTTAATTATTACACAGTGAACGGAAAACTAAGTTTACATAAACACCTGATTTATAAACAACGGGCCAACTATCAGGAAACTGTTAATTTCAAAGTTAACAAACTTTCTTAGTTAAGGAATTCTGCGCACAGAAGTTTTGTCGATCAGCATAGTTTCACTGACTGTGAACAAAGTTGGATTGGTGTCACAGAATAAAACCTTAAGCAGATCGACCGATTCAACACACTAGCCTGTTGAGCGAACTCGCCAGGAATTTGATGAAGCCGGTTTTTCCACTCTCTTTTATGCCACCCCCATTGGAATGTGTCAGTTTCTTTGCCCACCCATTCTGACGTAGGTTCGGCCGTACGTTGACGTGAGCCATCTTTCGTTCCACTCATTTTTATGTTGTCTTAACGTGCAACAGCCTGAGAGATAGTGCGATGTGCATGAGTCTGCTTTGTAAAATCTAGTCTCAGAGTTGAGAATCGCATACTTCGCTCAAAAGGTGCATACGTGCACCTCAATATTTATTGCATTCGTTAAATTCTATCGTTGACTGCGTGTCTCACTCCGAATGGCAAAGTGAAAGAGATCTCTTTCTCGAAGGCTTATTCTCTATCTGACTCGGATATTCTTGTGAATCGCGACAGACTTCGTGAATAGCCATTTGCTAGTAAAGTTGTCCCACTGAAATATTTTGCCTTCCTCAGGCAGATGCTGTACAGGTTCCGAGTTAGCTCATGTTTACTGAGGCTGTGTAGTAAGTCTAAATGGACTAACTATGTGCACGTAGAAATCGGTCGTGCATGCCAGTTACCTAACAGGAAGCTGACTAATTGTTTTTGATAGCCTGAATAACTCAACTATATTTGAAGGGCTCGTTTCTGGTATGTGACAAAACTGACTATTAACATCCTACTGTGTTGGTAATACGAACCGGTGAAATATTGAGCTAAACTAAACTTTTGCCATGTTGTCGTCTTGTTTTCCCCATTGAATCTCAAAAAAGCAGGTGTCACGAAGAAGCGTTGTGTCTCAGCTCTTCAACTATACTTACGATGAGTCTGTACGGCCCACATCTGACATTAAATAGAGAGCCAATCTAAGATTTTCTCTACAATCCGATTGAGTTTAGATATTTAGACTGATACAAACTGAATATCATCCATATCTGACCGCGATCTTCGCTTTCCTTCAAGTCCTTTGGTTGACCCTCTTCAAAACAAAGCGCTAGACTAGAGTTTAGCTCGTCAGTGTGGTGTATCCTCGCTCGGACTAGAAGTTGCATCCAGGTTCTCCTGAATGCGTTGCAAACGTGGTAAACACAACGCTGATAACCATCTAAACTCTCAAGTGGATAACGAACACAAGGCGCAGTTGATTCAATGAGGTCATTTGCTTCAGTGCAGTTGAGATCAGAACTCTTTGAAAAGCTGGAAACATCTCGCAGAAGGTTGTGGTTGTTAGGATACGACATTATCAGAATATCCTAATCAGGCCATCGGTGATGGCTGACGAAATCGTTCATCAACCAAACACTAGCGTGTGAAGTTTTCTAGTTAAACCAACAGGATGGGAGGTGAAGGTGGGAGTAGGTATCCTGCTAGCCCGGTGAACCAATCCGAGTGTAAGGCCTATGGAGCTGGCCAAACTGGGCCACCTAATCGCGAAGTGGCCTAAACCACTGGACATCGGTTCAACTTGTGTTTGGCTACATTCGGCGATTAACTCATGGTACGTATTCACATGCATTTCACTTATTTACCAAACTGGAAATCGGCATTACAACGTGGTTTCTACGCAGTCGTGTCCTTTCTGACTCCGCACTAGTAGGCTGGGTGAAGTCCTGGAGCATGGGTCCGAGTAAAGCATCCAAGCCAGGATAGAACGTTTTAACAAGAAAAAGGCGCGTTACACCAGTGGTTGAGGGTCTGGACATAATCATTAGGTCCTGTCTATTGTAAGTTTGCTGACGCTATCGTTAACACGTTCGTCTCACATCCACGTGGGCCGAAGGGTTAATTACGGTCCGGGCGAGGATATACACTGCAAGTGGGTTGCAACAAGAACAGTACTAGAGTTAGGTGCTTTCTTTTGAAGTGAGCTGAGAGGCCTATCTGGATACGAAATCTGATGTCAAAAACGGATAGTGTTAACGTGGTGCCGGAACCCTAGTTCTGCTCGGTTACCAGCTCTTAGTTTTTTTGAATTCTCGTCTTCCACGTGCCATAAATTAAACGGCCGTAGAGTTATGTATGAATAACTAAGGCCTAACAATTATCACCTATTACAAGAGAGTGGAACACGGTAAAGGATTGATGCACAAAAGTGAACTAGGCATTATCGTAGAAACGATAAAAAATATACATAACTCGGGAACTCACAGAACAAAAATAATGTTCGGGTTCATAGAAGCAGTGACGACAACAGTCAGATGTACATGGTGGAGTGCGTCGAGAACGTTGAACGAGCAGGTTAACGTCGCTGCGCTGTGGAACTGTGAGGTGTCGTCTGATTTATGTCCTCACGTCTGTTACCTTTGTGTGGCTGAAGCGATTGTCTTCCGAGCCACGCCGTTGGGGCTTGTGTTGTATCGCCCGTCTGTTAGCTCAGTCATTTTTGTGTGTAGGCATCATACACTTGTTGGTCAACGCGCATGAAGCTAATTCAGCGAATGTGTGCGCGCGCGCGCATGCGTGTGTGTACATGGGAGTGAACCACAGCATTTCGTGTATTTGTATCACACACGGACATGTGAATAAGTCAAAACAAGGATGAAAGTTTCACCGAGTGGAAACCATGTTACAGAGAGGGATTAGACAAACGGATGAAAATCGAAAATAAGATAATGGTGTCTATCAAAGTAGCCGCAGCGTCGATAGGGCTTCTTTTTGAACTGGCTGTCCATCGGATGATTAAAGGCGTGAAACACTCAGCAGAGATTGTGTATGAGGCCTGGACCAGATGTGGGGGAAGAAATAATTGGGACTGAGCCATTAGGTTTGACACAGTGGTTTGACACGGTGGCTTGGATAACAGTGATGATTGAATTAAGTCACATGTGTGACACCTCCTACCATGGTTGAACCATCCATAGACTACCTACACTGGTTTTAGTTGAACGATGCGAATCAAATCGGTACGGACACGCACATTTCAAACAAGTACTATTATCTGCTCACATAGTTCAAATTCCACAATACATGTAACAGTTTTCCTTACAAACTATACTCCACTGGTAATCCCTGATTATCTGACTCGCAGTTGTGCAAATGTAATGACCTACAAAATAATCATCCTAAGTTTCTACATCATGGGTTCATTGCGTTTGCAGTTGATCAGGCAAACAACACTCTGCTGACTTTGGTCAAATCAGTATCTGAAACCGAGACCACCATGAAACAACTGGATACAAAGCTGCTGCGTCTACGGCGTCTAGCGGATGAGGCCCGATCTTTGCTGGATGTTAGCTACGGTGCACTGGCTAAGGATCCTGTCCCTCTGAGATTGAATCGTGACTGTGTGTATTCGTTGGTTCCGTACGCGTTGACCAAGTCTCGAGTGTTCGATATCGAATTCTGGTTCCGTTTACATCCAGATCAGTCCCAAATGAACAGTGTGCTCATGGTTGGTCGACGTGCCTTCGCAGGACGTACACAAATGTTCGCTTTTACTTTAGAATCCTCCAATACCAAACTACGTTTTTCGTGGAATGTGATGAACGGTAAGCTAGAGTTGAGTGCAATCCGCACTGGAATATGGTATCAAGTAAGAGTCACTTCTGTAGCTGGTGAGACACGAATGATGCTGATCGAACGACCGGACGAGGAGAAGCCGAACAGTAACTCTCAATCTACTGCTCGCGAAGTGAGCACCAAGGCAGGAGCGAATCATCCGGAGGCGGCCCTGATGATTGATCGGCAAATGGAAATTCGTGTCGGTGGTGCCTTGCAACCGGGTTCTCGATTAGTGAATCCTGAGGCATGGGGAGTTAACGGAGCTGAAACGCTCTGGTCCCGTCTCCTGTCGATGGATGCAACTCAGTTTTGTATGTTCAACTTGCGTGTCGGTGGTGTGGCGATGAGTGTTGTGGACTTGGCAACTGCGTCATCTAGTTGCAAACAACCCAGTCGATTGGACTGCCAGCTGTGAGTTTACAAAGGGTTTATATATAGGCCTGTGTACAGGTTTGAACTAGAGTTTTAGATGGCAGGTTTTGTAAGCTTATATTTTAAGCATAGCCTTAGACCGAATAAATGGGGCACACCCATTAACACGGAATATTGGGGTGCATGTTGATTAGAACAGATGACTTTGATAAAGGGATGGTGACTTCTAAGAGTGATTAGTTAATATGGTTATCGTTCCTTGTTGCAAATTGGAACCAAGTTGAATCACACAACCTGGACAGGTTAGGGGTGATATTGCCTAACAGGGTTCCGCATTGCTATTGCTGCCGTTGAGTACCCCAGTTGTTTTTGCAGGAGGAATAATGGATGAGAAGAACTAGTGATGGCTATGATCACACTGTCTCAGGACTGACGTCTCGCCCTTGTTTTCCATGTAATTAGCAAAACAACTCAATACTTATGGTTCGAATTTGAAAGTTAGAGTTAATAAACTGAACTCGGAATCTTCGCTTCCAATCTGTAGATTAAAGTTGTCTTTACATTTTTTAGTGCAAGCAAGTAGAAAATGAAAGTTGCTATCTGTAGCATAGAGGACAGTGAAGTACCATAGACAACCAACTGAGTGGCAGTTGAACATTTCAGTGGTTAGTGTTGGTAGGTGTTCCTAATCTAGCACTGGAAGATTTGTTTGTTAACAGTACATTTGTAAGATGACTCAGGATGTAAGAATTTACGCCGCCTAAAGCTGAAACCAAACTTAATCCAAGGAAAAGATGCTATACCGGTCAAACGCCTTATTTGCCAGCCTAGATGCTTCAATTTGACGTCTTTCCAGAACAATAAATTTCAGTCGAGTTAGATTAGAGTCACTAAGCATTTGTATGGCCACTTTCAGAAGCTGATGCGGATTCATTTGAAAAACGTGTAGTTTGATGCGCTTGCTCTAATCGTTGCTTTCTTCCACATTTGTTTTCATGCTGATTCCTTCTAGTCGGTAAGTCGAAGTTTCAACTTTCCTACTTTTGTACATAACATCCATATATGCATAAATCGGCACTGATCTCACCTTTCAGTCAGTTTCCAAGCCTGTGACATTTATTAGCCTCGATTGAGTTCGTTTCTATCTATTTCGTGTTCAGTGCAGTTTTGGTGCCATGTATGATGGAATTCACTTACTACGGAGTGACACAAACCAAACATGCTCAACTCCTTCTCTTTCCTACTTCACCCAGTGTACGTCACTTGATGATAATCGTGAAAAGATTTTTAAAAAGTTTGATAGGCATATTGTTACGTAGTACTCTTGATGCATTCGGTGATACCAGTGCGTAACGATGAAGTTGGCGGTGAATGCTATGGAAGTGCATTCACTCAGTCTCCAAAGATGTATGGACTAAAGTGATCTGCCGTTATACCGAGGAGATCAACTAGTCTTTTACCACTCTCAGTACTCTCTGTCCACCCCTAAACGATCAGTGGAGGAGTCGAGGTTGGTATGTGTAAACTTTTTATGGCGAAATGAATACACTTACTAACACCCTGCCCGCTGTCAGTCGCATCGATCCCAGCGTCTGACATCTTCCTGGTTCACACAGCCTGCATTTGAGACGTTGAATAGGATAGCAGCTAACCAACCTTACTGATGTGAATGCTGTAGACGTTCGACTGGACTGTCTATGAGGAGTCTGTGAAGTGAATGTAATCCCCAAAATGGGACGTCAAAGTTTCGGGAAAGCCGCTTTGCGCCTGTAAGCTTGATTCAGATTTAACGTTTTGTTAAAAAGTACTTTCTTTTGTAGCCCATAAACTGGCTCGTATGTTGCAGCGTGAGTAAACATCACGCGGCCGTAATTGCAAAGTGGAGAAAAAGCATGAATCAACGTACCCATCGATCACTGTGGGTACACAACTCCATGGTTGGTTAACCAAGTCACACACACACACACACACACGCAGATTAGAAAGTATGATCAATGGAAAACGCGCGCGCACACACATTGGCAAGGATACGTCAAAGCTCACTGTGCATCCGAGGTCACAACACTTCCCATTCCCACCCTTTTTCACCTCTAAGCTTTGACTTACTTCCATTCTGGTTGCAATAAGGGGTTTGAACTTCAGTTTATAACATTGATTGTTCTATGTACTACGATTTTATTACTATCGATGGTGACAATAATGACGGTGATGATGATGAACGTCACTCATAATTCATTTCTGTATTCGCCGTCAGATTAACCTTACAGTCGACCTATTCTAAAGGGTAACAGTATACTTGAGTTACATTGTTTACCTGAAACTCAAGCCGGTACAGTACAACGGCAGACAGTCTGTCTGTGCGTATCATGTGTAATTCTAGCTGAGAGGGATCGAATCCAGCCTAAAGCATGGCTATCACCATGGCACCTCTTCAGAATCAATAGACCTGTCAGACTACTTTCTGTAGTACATTTAAATGTTCAACAGTAGCACTGGCAGACTCCAGCGTGAACTTCATGAATAATCCTACAGGTAATTTATTTTTACAGAAAAGTTGTTACGTTTCCTATGATTGTAAAATCTCCTAGTTTCTTATTTTGCACCCAGTCTCACCTGGTAAAGCCTGTGGTACGTACAAGCATGCATTTTCTTGTCACTGATTCAACTTCAGATGAAGTTCAAACGCCTTGCAGTTGTATTTTTCCGAAACTGATAAATCTGTCGGGTTATTTAAATCTAACGGACAAACTTATTGTTTGCCATACGTCGTGGTTTTCTGGTTCAAGACAAACTTGCCGTTTAATCCAGTGATTTGCTTAGATGAAAAGGTTTAGTCCGAATTGTGTGCTATCAGTGAACACATTATTCATTGTTTAGCGAAATCAACTATTTATAATGACTGCCTGGGTGCCTCACAATGGAGGATATTCTTAGATGTGGTAATTAACAAGGGGTTGGTTTAATACGATCATCACCATTTGCCTGCAGCTTGTGTGGTGAAACAATCAGTTTGTTTAAAAGGGTCTAATCACTTAACTGTTCTGCTAATTAAAGGTGCACAATTATATCCTGGTTGCAACTCTGGAAAATCTGTTTTGCACTCTCTCTCCGTTGACTATCAGTAGATGGTGACGTCAAATTACATGGCTGCTCACATAGACATTTATATTCCACACCCACCACTTAATCATGGTCATCGACTCATATAATTCTGAACTTTAAAGTTGGGAAGACAGATCCAACCCCCACTATGTTGAAGGTTCTCAGCCCTACTCGGCAGAAAATTTTACTTCAATTACAACTCACAGGTTAATTCCAGTTTTCATTCTTGGAAACACCCTCATTTATGGCTACTTATTACCAACAGTCTCTAAGCTGTTTTATTCTATCTGGAGTCTCATTTACATGACGTGGGGATTTTGAAGTTAAATGTGACAATGGACTTGATTTACATTCTAGGTGAGTCGTTAAACCAATTTAATGGGAATGTGTTTTTTACGTTTCCCTATCCGCCATGTTTTAAATTTATTTGGGAGTCCGTTCGATTAACTCTCATTAACGGGTGGTGTCACCTGAAGACCGTGGCGGGTTCTATCACTCTATTTGAACTCAACAAGTAAAACAAAAAAGGCGGGTTGATAAATTCTATGCACTTTATTCAGCTGCTGTCTAAGTAATAACGATACTACCCAAGGCTGATAAGAAAATTGTTGAGTCGTCAAACTTTGACATACAGCTGGAGATCTGCTTCCGGCCAAACTGAGCAATTAATCTCACAACTCCTCGTTGGTTCAGTTCATTAAGAACTACGGTGGTTGAAATGGCTCCGTAGTAATCTTACTGTCTTCGATTGACGGAAGTTTACGTGAAGAAGAACAAAGGATATCGAAGATAATCTCTCAATTTCACTTGATATTCAGTTGATTGCTTGATTACATACAAACAGGCTTCAGAAAATAAGTCCAATCCCTTCGCTTTCTATCTGTGAGATCCATTGTTTATACATATTGTGAATGTATAACAGTTAAGCATTAGCACCGACAACTTACATCTTACTGTCTCTAGCTAGTTACTTTGACTACCTATCGATTAACAAACTGTCGAAGTAATCTCCCTTTGTGCACACAAATTATCCAGATTCAACTACCGCCCGTTGGCTCGAAACGGCTATGTTTGGCGACCGCAAAACGAACTTACCGACCTGACAACTGAAACAAGACCGCCGCAGAGTCTGCAAACGAACTATCTTTTGAAACGTCTATTCTATTTTGATTTTGCTGGTACCGGTGGCTATGCACGTATTGAAGAGTTCAAGGACTTGAAATTCTGTGAAGATCGTGTCCAGTTCCAGCTGACACCACTTACAGACGCCCAACGCAATCCAATGATGGTATTCACTTTTTTCAACTACGACAAGGTAGACATTTGAGTCCTTTTTTGTCAATTGTAACCCTAACATTATAAGAGGTGAATTATACCCTAAAAGTGTTGTATTTAAAACCTTACAATGCATTCAGAATTAATGGAGGAGGTTTTCTTGGGGTACTCTTAAAGCCGCCATGTTTAAGGGTACAACCGAGAAACGCAACATCACTCAAAGTACAAACTAGTTTAGTGAGTTGCCTCAGTTTCATCCATTTCTCACAAGACGTTTCTTTTCCCACACCAAAGTTTCTTTGCACAGATCCGTCACTTATTGTCCGACTGCCGACGACTCATACGGTTTCTTCACAGCATCCACCTTCTCGTTTATGCCAAACAATATAAGGCCGTCAGAAAGGATCATCGTGAGCCAACTTTTAGGGTTCCTGAAGACCTTAATGGAATAACGCACCACACATGTTACATTTCACTCTCATCCATTCTCAGAGGAGCCTAGTAAGCGATCCTGAGTCCAGAAAGAACTGGTATGGTTATACTTCATCTTCTCCTTGAAAGGTGGTGGATCAGGAGAGTTTTCGTCGTATGGTTTCCAATGGTTTTCCAGATGTATCCATACGACATAATGCGTCCGTCGGACAGCGTCTAAAAATTTAAAGATGTATTCCACTACCGAGGCTGATGGTTTGTGAACAGAATTATTTGTTTGCGAGACCGCTTTACACTTTGGTGTAATGTTTTGTTTGTCATTGCAGATGTATACTGGCTTTAGCTATCTATTTGTACAACAGCAGAGAATTGCTTTGGGGAACGGGTTATAAACCACATTTCACTGAATGCACCCCCAACACCACATCAGTTTGACACAGTGGTCAGAACGTGTTCAATTTAACCCCGCAAATACGTAAATGAGACTAGCGCAAATCACGTGAGGTCAACATAAAAGTATTATTGACGCATAAGAGAATAACAATCATGGTGATTCAGGGGGAACGTCGGCAGTCATTATGTGTTCATATAGTCATTAAAAGAGTATTCCGAACGTCACCCATAGCCTTAGTAAGATGTTTCGGAATAGTTGATTAAACTAAGGCTATCTATTTAACTGTGGATGTGTTTACAGCCGACGACAGTTTGCATTTAACACATGCAACCGTAGTATGTTGCTTGAACATCAACTGGTTGATCACATGACCGTACAAATCCTATTGATTCAGGAGACGTGAAGCTGAAACAGACGCAGACGTATCAATACACTGTTGTGACTTGTTCACGCTTGGCTTAATAACTACGTTTGTTCAGTCGTATGTTATCTGTCACCGTTACTTAAAAGGTAACATTAACAACATACATCGTTGTGGCGGTATAGTAACCCATCTAATATGTTAATTGTCAGTCACCTCTGATTTAGCCTAGTTGATTTTGAGCCTGTTTCTTGGTTGTAGCGATAAATATTGATGCTCGACCTTACTCTTCAACGGCAGTCCGTGGCTACCAATGCCAGATATGACTGGCAATCACAATTGCTTGTTTAAAAACGAGTAAATATATCCATCACGACGATCACCAAAAGGTCCAGGTCGTTTTCCACGGGATAGTGAATTATTTACGATTTAAAGTATGGACTGGTGTTAAAGAATATGTAATTAAAAAATATTCATTTCAAAGGTAAGGCTTTATGGTTAAAATTAACCAGAAGCTCAAGACTGGCTTCGTGGTTGTTGTCACCCATCAAGTATGCATGCCCGGTTACCCTTGACCAGCCATCCTATCATGGAAGTTGCAGATGCTGAAGTTTGTTGTTAATAGCTCCTTTGTGTGCCATTTGTGCACTATATCACAGACTCGGTGGAGCTCGTGGGTCAGAATTGATTCTTAGTTTTAGACGGACCTGAATCGTCTGTCACTATTGTCCCCAGTCTTTTATGCATTTGGTGGGCCTACGTTTGTAAGTACCGAGCTAGCAATGAGCACAGTTTTGACGCCAGAGGTGTACGACGTTGCACTTGTTAACACTTATGAGTAGGAGGTTGACAACAGTAAAATGTCTTTGATCCAGGTAAAAAAAACTGCCGCGCACTTTATAAGCTGTTTTACTGTCAATTTTTCTGCAACTGTGGGAGCACTAGTGTTGTCTGGCTCAAAACGTAGTCCATAGGTAGTCTGTATGAATACCGCATGCCGCATGCCGCACGTGACGTAACAGTGTGAACACAGGCATAGGAGTGAAGTAAAGCCAAACAAGCCTAGGCTGACCACCATGTATGCAACAGCCTAGCCCGAATGTCTCATGCCACGGACACACTACACTGACACATGCACAATAGACTGACTCTCACTAGACTGAAACACACACGAACCTGGCTCACACAAGACTCGACAACCGTCATTGTTCAAACAGCAATGAGACTAGAAACCAGAGCTGCTGATTATATGTCAGAATAAATTATGAATGCTGTGGAAGACCGATTAGTGAGTGAAACAAAAATAACGAAGCATTACGTCTTTCTCTACAAGTCGTTCATTGACCTAGAGGTGAATGATCACGAATGTTGTAATAGATGTTCACAAAGCTTTTGACCATTACCCTTAAAATCAGTTGGCCATCCACGTGGATGGATAAACAGCACCAGACACGGCCACGTCTTATCTACATCTGTCTCACCCCCACTTGGTGGGCAAAGGATTAGACCAATCCGGTCAGATGCACCACAAATTGACCTAACCACGGCAAATCCAATGTGACCTCTGTTTCTCTGTCAATGTGATTTCGATTACAACACTCCTGAGGAAGGCCACCCGAGGTGGTTGAAACGTAGAGTACTACAACATGCTCGTAACGTTGTGTTATTCCCAATCTGTTTATCAATAACATGTTAAACACGACGCCCAAACTATTCAACTTCATTCGTACTACATTCGGTGCGGATATCTTACAGTTGGCCAGCTGTTTTTCCTTCCGATGGATTTGGCTGTTTCACATTCACTGTTCCGATTAGATTGCACGTATACCAACGTGAAAAGTATACCACTTTACTTATAGACAGTTGTTTTTTGTTTTAATGTCACTCACTTAGTCTCGGGTAATGAAGACACGTTAATCAAAGTAATATCAGAGATTTCATCCAGTGATTACCACATTTCGGTGATGGACTGTATTATAATCAAATACCATGCCTCTAACAAAATTCATTCATTGGAACACTACTTCATTGACTGTATATATCTAACTTATTTTTAGGATATCGGCATAACGGTGGAGCTTATCAAGGGTATACCAAAAGCCACCAGGTGGACCGGAGATCAACTTTATCGTTCACAGCATGAACCTGGGCTACTGGATGTGACTGAAGTGTTCCGTCGCCGTGTATTTCGAACGACTTCTTCATCATCTGATTACGCTACACGGGTTCGGCGTAACATGGGTACAGAGGACAAGAGAGCTGTATCTATTACGCAATCTGAACTGACTGTTCGCATTTGGAGATTAGATGAGCTACTTCCAACAGACTGCACCGATAAAGTAGTCATGTTCCTCGGGGCTGTTCCACCTGGCCACTATTCCCTGAGACGACGAATGACTGAGTGAGTCTTAAGACGACTGTTGGAATGGTTTTCGTTTTCGACTTGTTGGCTGAGTCAAATCGTTAACAGGGTTGCAAACTTAGGCGTCGATTGGGTAATCTTGCCTAATTGTAAGCTGAAAAACTTCCCAACAGAATTAAAATTAGACTCTGTAGGCTACTATCTAAATCTAATAAAAAGCGGTGAGTGGTACCAAAGAACAAACACTGGGAAGGAGCGTAGGAGAGATGATCAGATAGGCTCATTTAGTCAAGCGCCCAGAAATACACAGAGCACAGCCATGGATGTGAAGTACTCGTCAACCATTTGTTACACCCTGCACTGATTGTCAATTGCATATTGGCTTATTACTCGAAGAAAATAATCAGTAACCTACTTAATCGTGTTGAAAACAATCACCAGTAAATATGGTTTCTTCACCTTTCGGGTTAGAGTTTTGCCGCTGACTCGATATTTGATCAACTACACTTCGGGTATGGTAGCGTATCCGGGTCCGTTATCGTTGCTGGGCTTCCTATCAAGTAATCAGTGAAAACCATAACGGGTTTTCTGCAGATTCCGTTCAACCATCAAACGCTAATCAGTGGTTCGTTTGCTACTGCCCATCATCAGCGTCATCATCATCACAGAAGACAAGACATTAGTGGTTCACACTGATTTTGGACTGAGACGCTAACTGTTTGTGCAAAAACCTTGGGTACCTTCATGGTGACGTTACCAGTAGGCCAACTTTGCAGTCATGTCACACTCAAGACTGCCCACTTTTTATGTGTGTATGTTAAAAAAGTAGTGTGTTACCACAACACAGGGCTCATGAGTTGACGTAAACAGACAGGAAGGTGAGCATAACAGCACCCTATTTATGGATACAGTCGCCTTACTATAATGAAAGAAGCGTTACCGTTCGCTGAGTAGCACGAAGCAAAAACGTACATTTTGTTTGCAAAGATTATGCTATACACAGCTTCGGATTAACATTCACAAAATGCACAATCCACAATCCGGGACTGTTTCAACGAATTTCTCGGATAGCGCAAATAAACTGCCTGAATGTGAATATACGGGGATATGACCGCGTCTGGCAACATACGAATTTTTTGCAATACACGACTATTCTTTTGTCCTGAAGATGTTTGATAATGCTTTTCAAAATTTATAAGGATTATCACTCTTAAAATTGAGATAACTCTAGAATATTTTGATAGTTTCCTACTTTTGAACTGCCCGGTTGACCGATGTGTAAACTGGTGGCTCCCGCGTTGTAGTCAGCAAGTGAGCATGGTCCTGCTGGGGAAATGATGTGTGCGAGACATGTTCGCATGTGAACCCCATTCATAAAGACATGTATCGATTAGATTACTTAATCAGGCAATTGTAAAACGTGGATGATCTAGCCAAAGTATGCAAATGATCGATATCCAGAAGTTGTCTCAGCAATATGTGAACGAATCTTCTGACGCCGTTCTGCTGCCTTATCCTGTGTGCTGCAGTTTAACAAACTTCACTGACCAATTGTTCACAAGTGAATCCAAAGTTAAACTCACTCATGGCAAATATCCATCTTTTTGAGCAGACTTGGTCTTACACTGAACCCGTTCGTCGGACGTATTGGCATTACGAACGAAAAACCCAGTCAGGACGGCAGTCTATTCTTGGAAGAATATGTGAACGCCCCGGTGGCTCGTCTGGGTGACACGCACTTCACGGACCTACAACAGCGAGGAGAAGCGCTTGTGGTGGTAAGTTTGTTGTCTTCTATAAATTTGCAATTGCATTTTGTCATCATAGTAAAAACGGAAGGGGTTGAAATCACAAGTATCAGTTAACTGATGTACACTGCCAATAGCACGATTGCCTACTGGACGTACATTCCGGTGAGGAGCTCTGTATCCGGTAATTTTATATTTGCATACTTTATAGCAATATGCCCGATAGTTACCACAATTCACCTTAGGTACAAGTGAGGTTCAGTCGAGCTAAGAAGCCGGAATGGAGTATATTATTTCACATATTCAATGGGGTACATCCCTCAAACTACTGATTCTGACGTAATGCAGAATTTAACATCATAAACTCAGAACAGAAAGTTCAACTCATATATGTGGTGAGTCGTTACACGTTTGACACTGTCTTCTGTATGGAAGTCTGCTCAATACTTTTTGATTGTTTGAAAATTAGCCACAACTTAGTGACCTTAATGCCGACATTAGTGGTTTGCTGTTTTATGCACACTCCATCCCAAAGTCTGTTATATTCGAGCAACTCACCGACAAATACAACTTATGAGTTCATTGTGAAAGTATTTTCTTCTTCCCCCACATACTGGGTCCAACTTGCGTAATCGAAAGAGATACAACGCTTGCTGACTGAACAGGCATAAAGAAGAGACAGTGCCGTTATTAGTTGATCTATGGAACACAACAACCATGTCATTTACTAAGAATTATTTTCACCATTCTCGTCAATTAATATACATTAAACATAAAACACCAGAATGTTGAATTAAACGATACTGCCTTCATAACAAACAAAACTATGGGCACGTAGTTATTGACGCTGACGGTACATGTACCGTACCGGCACAAAATTCCGTTCTTCATTTGAAAGTCGTTCGTACCAAGTACATGCAACTAAATAATTCTCCACTGTTATGTGAAATAGGTCCGATCTGATTATCTGCACAAAAATAACAGGAAAGCCGAAAAAGTGCATTTGGTTAACTCTGTTCGAATGAATGAAGCAAGCATTCAATGGTAGTGACCAACACATTCAGTCAACAACACAGCTGCATTTGAGGCAAGATGAGCTAACAATTTTTGTCTCAACTTATACTACTCACTTTTTTATGAGTTTGGATTTCAGTATCCAAGGGTGTATCAGTAACCGGTCTGAAGAGGGATGATATCATATCAGGCCTGATATTATGGTATAAGAATGCATTAAACCAGCTTCTGGTGGTGACAACGCAAACGAACTAACGTGAACCGACCGGCCTCACCTTATACTTACCCTGCTTTGTGTCCGGTGTTAGCCAACACTGGACTGTAAATGAACTTCCTTCCTCCTAAATTTCACCAGGCAAAAACTGTTCATCCTTCAGCCTACAAACGGTGAATAGTAAGCGTTATCCCCTTCCAAAGTGTCAGGTCAGGTGCAGCTGCATTGTGATAGTCAGGGAAGAGTTTAGATTTGCTTTTGATACAAGAAACGGGACTGTGGTCCATACTTTTAGTCTCTAGACCAAGTGCCAAACTTCACATCTGCGTGACCCTTGACTCTTCAGTTAGCACCAAGGCACATTAAATCTGGTTCTGATAGGTACGTGTACCCATAAGTACAGAACAGCCTAGGACGTCTTCCCTGCCCGCATTAGCACTCTGTGTGTCAAAATGTCCTAATTTTGATCGTAACCACTAACATTAATCTGATGTGAGTTGGGATGGGTTTCCGGGATATGCTTCGTGTATGATCAATGAAAGGTTTTAGCACCGCATTGTGTGATAACCAAACAGACGTTTTAGCATTTAATCAGTCAATAGTACATTCGAGAAATCAGTACTCGCTGGTCTAATGATATTTGTACCTCTTGGGGGTAATATCGGATCTGGTTAGAAGCTCACATCATTTAGTGCTAAGTTACAAAACAACAATTGAAGTGAGAAACGGATGTTTGGCTACGTGTACCGATTAAGTTTGACAGTTTTTTTTAAATTAAGCATACACAAAGTCCGATTATCAGACCATTTGGGAGCACTTCTTACTGCTAAAGTGTGAAACTAATGTTTATGGCAGGTAGCTGAGAACAGTAACCAACAGGGTGCTACCGTATGTTCAGTTTTTTCCCATATTCGTCATCTCTTCATTCTCGCAGATGAAACTGGAAACGTTATCAGCCAACTGAGGGTTGCGGTATGACTGAATTCTCAGCTGTCTGAGGATGTTAAATGAATCAAACTGCTAAGATCGTAGGAAAGTCGATTTGTAGATGGTAATCAACATTCTATTACTTGCACCTTGGTTGTTGGTTTGCAAGACATTGGGACTCTTATGTGAATTGATTCAGTCCAGCCATAAGGGGTTTTGTGGCTGAAGTCGTGTTCCCTCTATTCTCATATAAATCATGTTTACTTTTCAGTTATGTGGCAATAGAAACGTTATTCGACGGCACCAGGGTTGTTTGTTCAATAGGTGAATAAATTTGATATCTGTTATAACTACACATTTACAGGTGTGTGAAAAAACTCATCACAGAGGACTTCATGCCACTAAACTCTCGTCCATCGGCAAATGGTACAGACTTTCAGTTGGTATTAATTGGACTTCATTACAACTGATGAAAACTTTACATTCACAAAGGCTTTACAGCCACTATCTAAGTGGAAGTAATTCGAATTCTCAAGACTTCTGGCGTTAGGTCGAACAATTAATTCGGTAATCATTTACACGTAATACGGTTTGGCAATTCATCCCCACTTAATTACATTGTTCTCATACCATGTGTTTCAAGGTCATGATAGGATAAACTAGATGTGGTACATTTCATGTATGTGGTAGGAGCTGTTGTGTCAGTTTTTCTAAAACATTACATTTTACTTCCTGGAGCACGCCGAGACTGACATCGGTCACTAGTTTGAGGAAAAAGATCATGAATAATACCCATTTCGATGTGATAGTCTTGGAAGTAATTCCTAGAAATGCCACAACTTTCATTCCGTTTACCAACTTCCTCACTATTATTGAATCATTTATCTAATGCATGACAAAACAAGCGAGTCACGTTGCCATTTTGAATGTTCAGGTGCTAAGATTTGTGAAGCGTAGCGTGTAGCTGTCAGCACCAAAGCTAAAACATGTGTTCAGTACCGCAGTAAACAGCAGAACGGATTGTGGGCCGAATGAAATCCCCGATAGTCTAGTTCAGGTTTCAAACTAGGTATTTCTTATGAGTTAAGCATATCACATGTAATCAGCGAAACAAATGGCAAACCACTTCAGAAGAGATGTACAAGCTATGATGATTAGAACGTGTGCCTGTTTCTCAAGTACCTGGAGAGCACTTTGAGGAAATTGCAATCCACTGTATTCACACTCTCTTCACCCTGACAAAGTGCCTTTTATATATCGATACATACCATTGATTTGTATTGACCTGCAATGTGCAGTCATATGATGGCTATGTAACAGACACTAAGCACATTACTATCGGCCATTTAAAACATTAGTTCATTAGACTGACCTGTTTGATGAACCTGCTCATTTGTTGCCCCAAAAACACTACCATCCATGTTCTCAAAATCCCGCCCCTTAACCGCCTAAACAAATTATTTACTTTTTCATACCTCAGTCTAATTTGAAACCGGATCTGCAATACTGCCTTCAATTCAGTCCGAACTCAGCGGACATGAAGTTGGAAGTGGATGAACTGAAACTAGACAAGAGTAAACTGGGATCTCCTTGGGAACCTGGCATCACAATGACTGTACGATTTAACCCCACGATCACCCCAACGGAAGACATTGTTCTGTTACGTCTACAAATGGTGAGTACTCTGCAGTCATCTGGTCCAGAATCTGATGTGACTAAGTTGGTTTTTTCCTCTGGTAAACACTCCCTCGCCTATGACGCGGGCCATTTTCTCGTTATAGGCTTCAGCGGAATGGCTGACCATTTCCATTACTCCGGACTACCGTCTTGGTCTGGGCATACCTGGAGCAACTGCCAAACTGTTCACTCAGGAATCTCTGACCGACAGACCATTAGATGACCCGGCGTATGCCTTATATGAGTTGGAAATGGCTGAAGCGCGAATGATCAACGCCTCAGCACCAGCTTGGAAAGAGTTGACAAGTAGTGAAGCTGATAACCTTGATTCTGGTCTGCCACCACTCGCGCCAGGCAAATTCGAGGTGACAATTACGTTGCATTTTGGCAAGGCAAATTCCCGACGGTTGCATGTTTTGTTTGATCAGCGCTTGGTACAAAGCTGGACTATCCCGTCTCAAACCAACGTGGGACCGATTGAACAGGCCCTCATTGGACCTTTCACGAAAGTGAAGCAACCTATCACCATCAGTTATCTGCTGATTGGCAACCAGTGAGTTCCTACACCTTTTTGATAAAAATGCTGCACATTTCCGCGGTCATGAGTGATCTCCACCCGGCTGTTGTAGACTATCCCACCAGTTTATCACATCATGTCAGTATCTGATGACAAAATGCGTTCACTCGAACAAGACCAACTCTCTAGGGCCCAAAACATCCATCCAAAGCGTCCCTATTGTAATGTGCGCCAATCCTCCTGACTATTCGTTCAATATGTCAGTTCTTAAGTCCCATTGATGACTTAGATACGTCTGCTGGACACGCAGGAAGAAGGTTAATCTTTGTGGTCAAGTGATGCATTACAATAGAATCGTCGTCTGGATTTTACAGATGATGTCTGACTTTAGTAAAACAGTTGCTGTGTGAACGTTCACTTGCGTTTTCAGTGGAAAGGCGGTGAGCCACACCCAACTCACATTTATGAGGTCATACAGTTAGCTCCCAGTTCACAGTAGAATATGTTGACTATCAGTATGGCGAATCTCGATTTGCACAACCGCCAACCACACATCCGGCTGCACGAATTTCGCGGCAAATTCGGTTTAAAGAGATGGAGTCTCCTAGTACAAGCTTATTAACGATTGTCAGCGACGGTTGCATACGATCATTTTTAAAAATTGTCATTTTATTAAAAAAACCAGGAAGTTCACACTGAACGAAACTGACTAATATGCAGTCATGTGGGTGGCAAATTTATTGTTCAAATCTGGAGCAGCATCAATGGATCAGAAGTTAGCACTCCCGTCTCATAATTACGAATGCTTTCGTTCAGTTCACAAATGGTGTTTTGTTGTCTATGAAGGTGTTCTTCAAACGAATCAATTAAAGTTCCTTATGCGTTTGAGAAGAAAGATTCGATGTTACTACAATTGAAGAACTAGGATCAGCATAATCATAACAGCCAGAAGCCTGACCAAATGTACTGTGGCTGGGGCCGCCGCTCACGTCAACAGTGACGTAGAATACCCTAGGAGGAAACGTTACTAAGAAGGTCAACAAATATTAAAGACAAAGCGGAAGAACTAGAAATGGTATGGATGCGCCATTGACTGCGACATATCGCCATCTCGGATAGCGTATCTAACCAGCGGTTCGAGTGATCACGAAGACCCCATCCAGGCAGGCGATACCTGCCCACTTTGCTCATTGGAGCAGTCAACGTCTTGATATTTCGTTATCACGTTGTTGCTTGACCACTACGCGGTTTTACCCAACTGTTGGTGGCCTCAGTATATAATGCCCGGTACGCTAAACGCTCAGCTGGCATACGGAGCACGTGACCCGACCATCGCGAGCTGTGCAACGTAACTACTTGACCAATTGATCGCGCATCCCGAGCGTTCCGGAATACGCGCCGGCAAACTGCCACATTGCCCACGCGATCAGTCCGTTTAATGTGGGCCAATTGGCGGAGACAACGATGGTCAAACACACCAAGCCTGTTGCTATCTTCCTTGTGAACAGGCCACGTTTCCAAACCATACAGCAGAATGGACCGCACATATGCGTTGTATACCCTTCCTATCAGCGACAACCGAACGTCATTTCGACACCACAGATGACGCAGTTTGGAAAAGGCAACTCGTGCCTTTGCTATCCTCGCTGATATCTCATCAGCAATATTACAGGCTGACGAGATAGTGCTACCTAAGTATGTGAAACTGTCCACAGTCTCAAGCG
>QNGE01002011.1:21856-59279 GCA_008508345.1 Paragonimus westermani | reverse complement strand
TTTATTGGAGAAACCAACACACTACTTAAGCGTCTGAGCACGACAAGAAACGGAAACACTCATTTGCACACCATACTCTTCTGAGGATACTCCAGTCGCTCTAGACACCATGTATCAGTTCCGTCGTGTAGCGAAAGCCATTATATGTCATTCTGCCCTCCAACGATCCATCCCGTATCTCTGTCGTATTTATCACGCGATTATCTCGATCCGCGATCATCTCGATCCATGCTGCTACTGAATAGTGGTGTGAGTAGTATGGTGCGACCGTCTATCCTCACTACACTAGTCCAATTACTGTATTGTTAACCCTACCTAGTCGGTTAATCTGCTAAGACACATGACAAGTTTTTGGACCTATAGTTACTTTCAGCTGAAAGTAAGGGTCCTGAGAGTTCATCTGCATTACTCGACAAACAACTAGACAATCGTTAGCCCGAGCGTGATTATTGCGAATGTTGTTGCCTACATAATGACAGCTTAAGCATGTACAGCTCACGTGCGACCTTGTATGTCACACTACAGCGAACATACTGACGTTCGTATGATAATAGACTAATTTAGAGCAGAGTTGATTGATGATGATCACCTAGTGCTAACCAAAATTCACTCCGTCTTGTATTAAAATAGCCACAAAAAGTTCGACACATCTTTATTAGGTATACGAATAAAAGGCCGGCCACTTCACTCCAGGTATGATTGCAATCTGTATGTATACATATGAAGTTGAATTCGAAATTTGAACAGGCATATGGCCCAGCACAATCCACAACTGAGTGGACCCATAACCTATCCACTCACCAAGTGACAAATGACGAGAGAACAGCCCTTCTAAAATATCTCAACTTTAGCATCTGGAACGTCCCGAATGTTGACTACATCGCATCATTTGAAGCCGGATTATCAGATGACAACCACCACCAAGCTAGGGCAACAGTGACCGGTATGCCCAGATTGCAAACACCAAGCAGCGTAATTAATATTGAAGGGGAATCCGCTCTGAAATAATTAGAGCGATAAGGATTCAGCCTGACAAGGGTAACGTTAGTGTCTTACCAAAGAGAAGTGACTACATGCCAAAAGCCCAAGATTCGTTCACTAATCCAAATTCTACACAAAACCACAAATGAAGCAAGATCTATTCATTACCTTAAGGAATAAACTAAACAGAAAACTACTGACCCTGAAAAGACAAAAGAAATCGGTAAGGGCATCCTGAGGGAACTAAAACCTACCGAGAATCCCACTCCAAGATTGACTAAAATTCACAAAAACAACATACCGTTGAGACCGACCGTTCTAACCAGAAAAACCTTAACCTAAAAGCCAGTAGAGTTTCGCTGCAAACTAATTCAACTGATACTCAGATACTGTCCCTCATATATAAACAACGCCTGCGAATTCGTCAACAAGATGGGGGGGTGTAAAGTTAGAAGACGAGGAAGTAATGGTATCGTTCAACGTTCATTCACTGTTCATTTGCATCCCGCACAAACTGGTGTTAAACCCATTGACCGATATGCTTCGGGCAAATGTGCAATTGACAAGAGCACATCAAATTTTCTATGGTCGACCTCGTAGATCTAGCACAACTTTGCACAGAAACTTACAGTTTGAAGACACACTATATCATCATCATTGAGATTATACTGTCGTTTAATAGTAACCCTCCAAAAAGTTGTCTGCGAACCTTGCTTCGTCGAGTAGCCACCTCCTGCAATACGCCTGTAGTACAAAAAGGGAAAGAGAACATCCCTTTAAGTTATTCATTTCAGACGGCTTTCCCAGACCATTCGTAAACCCATGCACCAGAACCCGATCGAGTGTTGTTTCTAACTCAAGAGACAAGGAAACGGAAACGGAACATCGGAAGCAACTGAGCGCATTACGGGAAAATCTGGAGTCAAAATTGCCCATAGATCAACAACCAGCCTTCGAAATAAGGTTAGCAAACTCAAGAATTCAGTTGGAGAGGATAAACGCGTGAGTGTAATATACTTTATTTCTTGCCTAAACTGTTGCCAAGCCCACGCAGGCTTAACTGGTAAACAGTTGCAGAAACGTTAGCGCAGACATTGCTTAGCACTGAGATCGGCAGATCAGAAGTAATATCTTTGATACACTGTGCAACCACAGGTCACGAGGTCAAACTGACAGACGCCAATTTGATCGGATTAGCAAAAGGAACGACTGGTTCTTGAATCGACCTCGACCGTCACACATATGCGGTGAGGACAAGCGATGGGTAGACAAAGATGCTAACGAGCCCGCAATCGAGGTGTAATTCTTCCATCATCTTTTTGTTTGACAAAGGATCCGAGTATGTAGATTTGAAACGTCATAATAAATAGCCATTACCCGGTGTTCGCCTTTCGTACTAATATAACGATACGTATTTTGAAGTATTGATCGGCTTTTAACATTTGAGATGGAAGACCAATCGTTACCATTATGCAGAAAGTGCCTACTCACATGATTATAGGAACAGATCTACTCAACTTGGATTGTGTCGCTCGGAAGTCTAGTGATACTTCAATATTTCTTCAGAACCATTACCAATTATCGAGGCATAAAGTTTATCAAAAATTGTGTGTGTGATTCCGTACTTCCAATGCGAGGTTTTAGTAAACGAACTGCTATTTCCAATTTTAATGCGTAAGTTTACACACTTCCTTCTACAGCTTTGGTCAAGAGACTCAAAAGTTGGGTTCAACTTCAATTTGTGAAGTGATCATGGAGTGAATGTCCGATTACATGAACCACCCCTTCGTTATCTGAGCATTATATAGGGAACAGTCGTTCTGATGAGGTGTCGCCTGTCCGGTAGACAAGTTCAATCATATGAAAGCAAGCGATTTGAAAACGGAACTACCTAATACTGAGCACAGTAGTTTCTTTGAAAATATGCAACGTACTTTTACTGTTGACACCGAAAGGTCACCAGGTGGTCGAAGAGCCACCTTCAAGCGAACTACAACCTTGAATGATCGAGTCCTTTCTTTACTCATACCTGAAATCGATTCATTCTATCAGTTCTCATCTCTGGAAACTACCGTCTTCCATTTGTCTATCAGTAACGCGTCCCTCTGTCCATTTCAATCCTTAAGTTTTATGACCTTATGACTTTCTAAAAATTATATATTCTTTATTACTGTATGAGGGTCGCACTCAAACAAACGACTTTCAGCTGTCTACCGGTTTAATGCACACACACCACTCCACTAGAAGCTCATCACACTATGTGAACTGATTAAACTCTTCTTTAGTTGTCTCCTATTTTGATTATACACCTCATAGTAAACTCGAAATAAGATTTCGCTGAATCGGATCACTTCACCAGCTTTGTTATGTCCCGACAGCTGAGCTGTACCTCAGTGAATCAGAAAAACTTAACACTCTTTCACTATGTAAGTTGTGATTCTGCGGGCCAATGTTACAGTGCGAAAGAACCTCTCAGCAAGTTAACATTAAACGCAATGGCTAGGTTAACAATGCATGGACGATGCAAGATGTGCGATTGAATGGCAGTCTGCTAGCCTATAATGGCTGTTTTCTAACTCGCTGGAAAATGAAGCTCAATTTTCACTTCAGACAGTCATATTCCATTCGGATTGATGTGCCCGAATAGGTTTGAGTCATGATAAATATGTTATTACGCTGCTTTGCTATTTTTCATTGGTTATAATGTAGTATATGCTTCAAAAACGTTGGCCTATTGCTGTTACAAGTGAGTTAGGCATGCGAAAAAAATCCGCGACCCACATTATGACACGGGATGTAGGACATGAGTGTTTGTTTCGTCGATTTCTAAAATGGACTCATAGTTTTTTTTCAGCGAAAATTTGTTAATCTGCTTGTACTTAGCGAACCACATCTTCAGAAATCAGACGGCATTACCTTGTTGTGGTTAGTTATTACTTAAAAGCGTAAGCAACACGGTAGATCAAGCCTTCAGCTACCAAATGTTCGATAGCTCAACACCAGACGTAACGCAGTCTACAACTGGCAAAGTGGCGTCTCAGTCGATTATTCATTTCTTCGGATCAACTTCCCTACTTAACCATCTTATTTCTCCACCTTCCTCGTACAGTTTGGTAGATTTTGCCGCAGAACTATCGGTGGCTGAGGGTAAACCTGGTGTTCATATTGGTGCCTGTGGTGGACAACTTCACCCGCGCTTTCTTCGACGTGTTGGTCCGCTGGGTATTTTATGGGTGGCTCAAGGTTTGGATTTGGCACCACCACCGGGAGGCAGGCGTCTACGATTCGTGGAAATGCTAGCAGAGAATGCTACATTGCCCGACGTAAGTCAACTGCCAAGCATGCCATCCGACTCGCGACTACGCAGAGAAGAGGTAAGTTTGAACACATCGACTAGTGCTCAATTACAGCTAGATTTACTGTGTTTCCTAGAAAACAATAAATCAAACGATCTCAATCATTTTGTGTCAATGAATTTGGGGGGGTGTTCCACTGCGCGGGAACGACTAGTGTTCTCAATAGTCACACTGATTGTGTTGACCTTTCCAAGAACCATCACAGAAGAAACGGACTAAAATAGAACGTGGTCGTCAGAAGCAGTTACTCACCAGAAGTCGAGACAAAGCTATCCTTGAGCGATACTTGTCGACTGGAAGTGGTTCTGTCATTTCGAATCAGACTTATTCGCCCACTGCGTGAAAACTGGTGTTTTGGTCAAGACCGTTCATTAAATGAGCTTCTTCCGTGAAACAAAATAAATTAGCTCTAAATAAATGTTTTTATCTGAACCTGTTCCAATCAATAAAATTGTTTGCTGGCCTGTGTTTAAATAGTTCCGGTTTGTGCTCACATCGAATGCACAGAGGTAACCAGACGTCGTGGTGTGTAGACTGTTCTGTAATGAACCGAATGGTGTAGCAGAGCAACTGTCTAACAGATTCTTTCACTCTGGACCTTCTTAGTTTTCTTCGACAGAAATAAGTACGTTGTAGCCAAACAATCAAGGACAGTTCTATAAAACCTCCAACTGCTGTAACCGCACCGAAGTTAGTCGGCTGACCCTGGATTTGGCTTCAGTAAGCATTACTCCCGGCGAAAATAAAATTGAATGATTAACCACTCTGTTCGTATATCTGGTCGATTGGTAAGGGTCCGAAGCATTTGATGATAAATACTAGTGTGGAAACATTCAAGTTCAAATCTCTTGAACGGTCAGATTGCGTAGCATTTCGTTTTGTGGACTTAGCATCAACTCCTACTTCATAGTGTAATTTTACGAAACAGTTTACGTAATAGGTCGACTTACCGACACCACCGTCATCATCAGTAACAAAAACAGCACCCACAACCACACTGTGATCGCCATCACCAGTATTATTGGTATCATCAATAACGTTATCGACAGCGCTATATTAACGGTTGATATTATTGCTTACCAGCCATTGAACCGGGTGACCAAGTGAACAATACAAGACTTTCCTGGTAAAGTACCTTTGACTGAATCCAGGCCGTCAACTACCATGAGGATGAGCAAAACCTGCGAACCAAAAAACGATTTGCAAGTGAAAGCAATCATTTGAAAACTGACAAGTATATACATGATAAGGTTACCGGATACTATAGGATTATGTGCTTGAGTTGTGGCTAAACAATTCTTACGTGCCCAACACTAGTCTTTCATGGACTTGAAATTTCAACACCTCATCCATCAACGTATTACAAATGTCTCTGTTTCTCTCTAGAGAACATTAACTCACAATGTTGCTTTATTTCTTCACCCTCTCCTCCTTTATATCCACTCTGTGTGTGTGTGTGCGCGTGCGTGTCCGTAACTTAACAATATTACCTCAAACTGTGATACCCAGTTCGGTGTCATACATTTTTTTCATGTGTGGTGTCCAACCAGTTCACCCTCATCATCATCATCATCATTGCAATTCTTGATTGTCGATTCTGAAATTATCATTTCAATACTTATAACTCACATAATCAGGTGTACCATATAACTCGCCCAATTAGTCTAGTGGTACGCATCTAGTTGAGATTGCAGATAGCACTTGAACGGTGCAGTTCAATTGCCCGGTGTATGCCCTTCTTAAGCAAAAACATGTTATCAAACTAAACAGTGCATTCTTCAACAAACAGGCTGGTTTGCCGTCATTGACATAACATCGAGAAGGTATTAAGCATTATAATTTGCTAGTGAGAAATAGAGGAGTTCAGCTCTAAATAAATTGGGAGTCACCCACAACTGATCCTAGTTGTCGTCTTCCACACACTTTTTACTCAGCCAATTCCGAAAAGAAGCACTAGACTCGAGTTTCGTACTTCTCAGGGTTCGTCAGTAATGTATAACCTTCTGTGATTTCAATCTGGTGTATAGTCCCAGTCATGGAGTCATCGACTGGAGTTCACAGCATAGTTACCGTGTTGACTCTAGAGTCGACGGGGGTAATCTGAACACCAATCAAAAGCGGATGCTGCCGAGTGTTCACATATGGTGATTCAGCCTGATGTGAGGTGAATGGCACAGCGGTCAACACGGTTGCCTCATGAAAGCGTGGCCGGAGTTCTATTCCTACCCGTGGTAAGGATATGCTCTACCGAGATACTCTAACAGGAGCGAGACTCAAGTACAGTGTTTCTTTTCGAAAACAGTGGACTACGAATGCGACATCATCAGTTTCTAAACAAAACTCGCCAATGATTGTTATGTGGTCGAGGTGCAGGACAGTGGGATTTCGCAATCCCGAGGTAAATGTGGTGAGGACGAGCGTATACATTTACAGTCAGATCAGCCTGCATCAAGCATTAAATAGGAACGCGTCATTGATAAGCTGCAACTAAGACTCAACTGCCATTCGTTTACTGCGTTCCGGTGTAATTCCGCTGAATGTGCTAATAACAGTTATGGCACTCAATCTTGGGCTACATTCAACTTGGAAACTATCCCACAACATCGCAGAAAAACAAGGTCTGCGGTGTCTATACGTAATTGATTTTGCTTATGAAAATGGAGGTCTTTGGTTGGAATTTTTGCTTAATAACCTGAACTCTAAATCGAGACGCTGGTGTTGACGTAAATATTCCATCACATTTTGATGCCAAAAGAAACTACAATCTCAACTCATTCTGACCCATCTCGCCCTCTTCTCATACTCTGAGCTATGCCTTGCTGACTGCACGCATGTTATCCACATTGTTCTATTCATAACTCACGTCAAATATGGACTAACCAAATTCACGCTAGTTTTCACGTTGATAAATGGTATTTTCCCCTTTATTTTCGGAGGATTGTGTTACAAATCCTAGCAAAACTGCCTGGTTCGATCAGACTGCGAACTCATTTTGGGAGCTCAACGATTTGAGGTCACGCCTCGAGGACATGTGAGTTCCAATGAATCCACTCGTATGTTCCCCAACTCCTCACTTGTTGCTCTACGTCACTGTGGTGGTACTAGACTGATTGCTCGAATCAATAAGGTTTTCGTATGTTTCGTTCGGTTCACTGCCGCACTCAATAGCAGAGACACAACTTGGTTTAGATGATGCTCAAATAGTGTACAATATTGTTTCAATCGTCCAAACCTCAAGACTCGGCATGCCATCATTTTTATTAAGTCATGCTGAACTACTATATCGTTCAGTACTGGGTTATAACCTTCGAGAAGACGCACTGACTACTCTCGGTCTCACGGATGATTGTGGTGGTTAATTCAGGGTAACCAGGTTTTTAGATCACGGGCCGTGGCATGTTAAAATATAGGGCAACTAGCCCGAAGAATGAACAGTCACACAACTAGCATCAGTAGAATTATGATGTAGTGAATTCACAATTTTCGACAGGAATCCCCATGACTCGTCGTGCTTGTTCAGTTCACCGAATAAGTGCATCTCAGTCGATCGTTGGAAGTATGTTTGCTAAACTGTCAATGTCCATGCGAGTAGATACTCTTTTTGGAAAGTTTGCTGTTCCGTGGTCTCTAGCCTCGTTTACAAACAATATCTGGGACCTGTTTCGATGTGCGAATTCGATAGCATGATCGATCTGGGAAAGTAGCTAAAGGTCAGTACCAGCCTCATTTGGTCCGTCATGTAAAAATTAATAAATAAGATATTGCAAATCACCATGATTCATAAGGTAGCGTGATGGGTGATCAGAGGAAGTGATTTGGGCAGGCCTTTGAAATGTGGGTAGGACAGGAATCTATCAATGGAATTTTGACAATTTATCCAGGTCAGGATTGTTGAACAGTTTATTGACTGGAAATCAGAAATCTTTTTGTTACTAAAGTCGTTCGTGCATCATAAGTTCCTGCAAAAGAAGCAGGTGAATCAGAATACAGTCGTTCTAAACACTAAGCCACCACCTGTTTGGATCCACAAATCTACTGTCAGAGATTTTTGCACATGCTAGTCCTAATCAAGCGGTTTTCTGCTTATTCAACCAATGCAACTCACTGGCTTGTTGGCTTATTTATGTACCCTTTTCGGTCCTATATGCTCACTAAAATGACATGTTACCAGTCATCTCAAGTGATTTTGCAGGCTATCCCGGATTACATAACTTCCTGGCTTATTTCATATTGAGTATTAACTAAACAAACAGGTATCGACAATATCCGTCAGAGTTATAACTTCCCGCGGTTGCTAATTGGTGTACTTCGGGTAAATGATTTCGTAATCTTATCATGCCTTTTCCAAGTGTGCGTATTCAGGAAGCCTCTCGTCAAATGGTAGCAATTTTGCAATTTTTTCAGATGTTTCTGTTCACCTTATTTTCTGTACGAGATTTCGTCCACGGAAAATGGATCACTGTCTCGATGTTTGAGATCTGAAAAACAAATGTGGCCTAATTAGTAGTACGCTTGTGGCTACTGTCCATCTGACCCAGCTGTGAGGTCAAATAATGGAATCGTAATTGCGCATTCACGTGCACACCTTTCACTTCTCGTCAAATTTCTTTCACATGTTTCCGTCATCAATTTCTTAGGCTGAGTCCACCTGTAGCTAGACGGAGAATTTCCCCCAATCTGAGGAAGTGCACCTGATCTTCCACGGCAAAAATGCTGGAGCACAAACATGTTAAGTGGGCCACCAGAAGGTGAAGTGTTAGCATAGTAGAAAATATCTGCGTAGTTGTCGAGGGATTTGTGAATGTTATCCCGGAAACGGCAGTCTAAGGAAGACACGAGGGCCGATATGACAAAACGTTGTCGTAAATGAAGGGGTTAGCCGACTTAGTTGAAGACCTGTACAGGCACTTCGACAGTGACGGTATGGAGAAAGTATAAAGTGCAGGAATTCCCTGTTTTGTAGCAATTGAAAAATGATGACTTGCACGAGTACTACGGCGTTGCACAGAAGGAAAAATTGGTCAGGTAAGCCGAATAAGCAGTTGAAATGCGTCTTCATGGTCATCTCAGTTGCTGTCTTGGCCTTCATGATCAACAGATGCTTAAGACATGACGGAATAAATGAATACCAAAGATATCTGCTAGTTGTATCGATCGGTTTGACATGCCTGACCTTATGTATTTTAACACACCCAATTTTTATTTCAATTATACAATAATTGATTTGTCTTTTTAAAAGCGTGACATTTACGCATTTGAAATTTTACCAAATTTCCGGATTTGAATAGAAGGCTGTTGTTACTCTAACACTCCGTTCTCGCACAGAAATGACTGACTTTGTAGCTGACAGATGCATAACTACCTCGATATGTTCATTATCCACTAAGTTCCTCCTTAAGCCACAACGAGATAAAACCGAGACGATGAGAGGTTTTGCAAAATCTCAACCCCCTCAGTCCTTATCAGACGATCTGACTCAGAAAATTACGGCCTATGAACCGCATAAGAAGTAGTCAACAAATGGTAAGTGTTTGTGTTTGAAATGCGGTGTATAAAATGACTGCCAGTAGACTGTATGGGTTCAGAGCTCAACTTGCATCACAAAGTGAAACCCAGGTGTCAATAGAGCATGATACACTATGCTGTGTGTGTGGTTCAATCAAGAACATACTGAATAATGACCATAAACTTGGTACACAGTGTATTCCTTTGCATCCATTCTCTGCATTTCGGAAGTATATTTCTCGACAGTACTACTGAAGGGAAAAATGTTAAATTTCCCGTTTTGAATCAGGACCATCAGTAATGCATTGTTTAACTCTACTCATCCTGACAGTATTCAAGCTTTATATGATATCACAAATCCTGTTAGGTGTGCCTAGTTAGCACTGGTTGACTATCAGTGTTTCTCGCAGCTGGACTTTTGAAATTTTTCATGTAAAGCAATACACAGCAACAAAATTGAACTTGTTAACAAATACCACAAACATTGTGTTGCACGATTAATTATTAATTAATTTCAATTAAGTCTCGTCGGTAAAATACTGCAGTGTAGTTTTTCAGATAGCAGGATTAAACACGGTTAATGATTAGAAAATGTAGTACATGACCCGCGTAACATCAATTTCCAGTTTGACTATCACTCACATTTGGTCGCAGCCTTCGCATTCAGATAGACTTTCCAGCCAGCCTATTTCGAAAAGAAGTTTCGCTCTCATTAGAGTTCGTCACTAGTGCATATCCTTGCCACGGCCGGGATTTGAACTCCGGTCACGCTTTTCATGAGGCAACCCTGTTGACTACTACGCCATTGACCTCACGTTAAGCACGACCGAATTATCAAATCTGAACGCTCGACCACTCTCGCTTGTGAGTAATGATTAGTGATCAATGGCATAGTGGTCAACAGGGTTGCCTCATGAAAAGCGTGACCGGAGTTCAAATCCCGGCCGTGGCAAGCATTTGCACTACTGACGAACTCTAATGTGAGCGAAACTCGAGTCTAGGGCTTCTTTCCGAAAGAGGCTGACTGGAAAGTCTGTCTGAATGCGAAGGCTGCGATCAAATGTGATTGATGGTCAGCTTGAAAATAAAACAAATCCTTAACTACCCATTAGTAACATTAACTGTTTGTCACGGCTGATTCAGATTGACAGACACGTTTCTGATCACAAAGGGGCGGTCATCATCTGTTGACATCTACCCTAGTAGATTGAAAAGGGATCCGACTGTTGGCCATGTTAGTGAATTTCAAACCATTGGCTTTGATGGCCCCATGTCCAAATGTCAAAGAACGAGCAACAGTAGCAGCTCGTATTGCACGGGTAACACAGCCTCATTTGCTAGGACCTGTTTAGTCTCAAAGCCTGCCCAAAATGGAACAGGCTGAGCGACTCAACTGTGGAAATACCAGTCCGTTCTGTTGTGATAGATGACTTGGTATGTGCATTAAGTTCAGAAAGATTTGGTATAAGGTGGCATGGCACTTTCACTAACGAACTGGTATCCAAGTGGTTGAATAAAGCATGATAGAAGTCACATAGAATGTTACACTCCCACTTCGATCGAATTCGCTCACTGAATTGTTTCCATCACATCATCGCACTTTTGTCTATCGGTGGAATGACGTTCGGTTCAGATACAGCTATTTCCATTACGGACCAAGGATAATTTTTGGTGAGTATGGCCGTTTTAGTTGGGCACAGCGAGAATTCGTTGACATGACTCATTTAGAGCATCCGTGAATGTAAACCCTTCCACAGTATTGGGGTTCAAGTATGATAATTTCACCTTCATTGTTTGCCCCATTGTAGTCATGAGGTGAAGCCGGGGAAACCACGTGGATCATGGTAACATGCCGTTAATTGGTACAAAGCTATAGCAAGCCAACTCGAAGTCAAAAACGAGTCGGGCACCTTTGCATTTCAGTGGTATAATAGTGTAATGATTTCAGTTAGTGTCCATGCACGAGAGCAAATCTTTATATTCAACCTTCTGATTCACATCTTATGAGGAGGACAGATTGAACATTCTTATTGTGAAACAGAAGCGATAAGTTCAGATGCAGTTCATGCATTGTGTACAAACTCCGGTCTTCCTGTACCAGTTATGCATTCAGTAAGACAATAGGTGCAGATACACCGAACGGATATTTGACATTGTGTCATTTCGGAACATACTACTAGTCATTAATGTGGATGTTATTTCCATACTGTTGACTTAACAAGTGGAACTCCATTGTCGAGTCCATACCATTGAGTGTTTTGTTGTAGAGCACTGTTCTGACTTACGCAGGTCGCACATCTGACCGCCCCCTGCCGGCAAGCGGAGTTGGCTATCTAAACAATGAGACCAGTTTATATCTGGGGTCACCAGATTTTAACAATTTTGTTGGTTTACTTTGGCAAGGAAAGATTCAACTGAAATATTCAACCGAACCGTGGAATTTATTGGATATTCAGTGCGCAGTTTAGCCCAATGTGGGTAATCTTTGGACGACCAGAAACTACTGGAATCTCCCTGATTTCCACCAGAAATATCTCGGGAACTTTGAGTAGCACAGTATTCTGACCGTCTTATGTAAACGCTAAGCCTAGAGATAATTTAATTGTATGAATGCCAATCATTTATAATTTAGGTGACCACCTCAACTTCATAAAAAAAATAATCTTGCCAGTAAGCAGGTAGGAATTTGCCTATCAATTGGTTAATTCCTCACAGATTATTTTTCAACCGTAACCAACTACTAATCAGTTGTAAGATATCCGCACCAAATGTAGTACGAATGAAGTTGAATAGTTTGGGCGTCGTGTTTAACATGTTATTGATAAACAGATTGGGAATAACACAACGTTACGAGCAAGTTGTAATACTCTAAGTTTCAACCACCTCGGGTGGCCTTCCTCAGGAGTGTTGTAATCGAAACCACATTAATTGTTAATATAATTTCGATTATAACACAACCATAACCAACTAAACTTTCTATACTTTTCATCGTTATCATCAGCTAAAATTTCTGAATCTGAATCCAACTTTAGAACACAATATCAGAATTCCAGAAGTCCACGTCGGAATAGAAGGAAGGGCCTTCGAGGTGTAACCAATTTTTTAAAAGGTTCTGCTAACATAGTTCATGGTGAATTTTCTTCCCACCGGAATCCCATCCTATCGGCGGTCGCTTAGAACAAAGTGTTTTGTATAGGTAGCCACTGACTACAGATACATACCATCAAACCTTATCTCTGACTCTTCACTCTTTCAGTGAACCACCGTTCGAATTCACCATCGGATTCCGAGCTCAACTGAGTCAGGGGAGCAAAGCAATGATTGATTCAGATACGTCAAGAGTTGAAAACGCCGTCACAGGTGTGCAATACAACTTGTTGGCTGCATTCAACTACGGCCCAGAACGTGGCAACGTCTACGTACTCTTATCTGAGAGCCAGATAATCGTGACAGACTCCAAAAAGGTGCTTTGGTCCAGTCCACATCTGACCATTTCGGACTCCAGTTGGCATCGCCTGACGTTAGCCATATCAAAGAACGATGTATTAAATGACCTGAATGGTGTGGAATCTGGAGTTTACGTGAGTGTCTTTAGCTAGAGTACACACATCTGAGTCAGTGACTAAACGTTTAAAACTTCACACGAATCACTCCCAGTTAAGATACTGTCTACACTATGTGAGTTGGCTACGGTTCATTTTATAATAATCTACAATTCTTACAGGGTTTGTTATCAACGATAGTTATCGAGAATACCTGGTATGCTCTCCGTTATATCCGTCACTGTATCTTTGGTATGGTTTCGGAAGGGTTATATTCGAGTCCACATAAGTAATAATTGGTGGTCCAATGTGGATCACTCTATCGGTGCCGAATCTTGTTGTGTTCGGTGATGTATCACACTTATTTCACTCGACATTGGTAGCTTGCCCTTCACAAATTAACGGTCAAATCGGACCATTTAACTTTTGCTCCCTCCGCTAACGCGTCACTTTAAATCGTAAGCTTCTGGCTTCAACCGAATAAGCTTTGCAGTAAGCGGTATTGACACAAGACACCGAGGAAGAACACTAGTTTCTCTGATTTTCTATAACCCTGCGATAATCAACCGATAAATAGGACTCAAAGAATCGTCCAACCACGTCCCAAATTTCACATGCAGTTTTTGGTTCAGACACTTGTCCAGAGCGCAGTGGGCCAAGAAACTGTGTACAATAATGAACAGCGACGTATGACAAAAGTGCCAAAGATCAGTCAAGAAATTATTCCACAGACCTTGAAAAGCGGAAAACAAATGAATGAACTAGCGTGGCTTGTGTGGTTAATGCTAAAATTCTACCGGCTAATAAACGTGACTCTGTGTAGGCAATCTTCTCCCAGCAACCGATAATGCATCGTTATAATATCTCGGACTGATGCGCGACAAAAAACTGAAGTCGTTCTTGGTGGATCCACAACGGAGTAGCGAATAACCTAATGAAAATAGGCGAAAGGTTGCTACCACCACTCACAACTAACAGAAAGAACTTGCGTTCTAAATTTCTGTGTAATTCCTTAGCCACGGTTGACACCAAATCGCTATCTGTCGCGATATGTTAGCCATATGTTTGGCCTTATGGACTTGGACTTAATCCAAAGCGTTCACTTTCATGCGAATTCTGAGTGAACGGTTTTCTATTCATAGGAATTGCGCTGCTTATCACGAAAATGCTTCCGTTTGAGCATAACCTTCAGTGAACACTTTTTCTTGTCCCCTTTTGCTCGAAAATATATTGATCTCTAGACACAATAGAATGAGGAGCAAATTCATCGCTCTTGAAACACGTGACCAAAGGCTTTGAATAACTGGGAGATAACTGGCTACTACAACTGTTATGAGCTATTCACCATCAAAACTATTAGTATTCACCATGACTTTTTGACTTGTATACAACGCAACACGGTGATTCTAATAACACACATTTATGTAGTCTTACGTTCACAGTGTTTCACAACATTTTTACACAGCATTACCTGACAAATCCTCGAGCATGATGTGTTTCATTTTCAAGCTTGTATATCATACGTGTCTCTCTGAAAATCATTCCAACCTCGGATAGACCATTTGACAAACACCAAGTAAAGTTGCCGTTTAGGATAGCCAATAAGCAAAGTCTTGGTCTCAATGTTTGCAAGGAAAACATTTGTCTTGATTTTCAAAGAATAACTCCTCTGATTGTCTCCTGTCTACAAAATCAAACCTTGCAACTTCCGCTGCACCGGCCCTTAGTTCAACACCTGGCAATTGTCTTCTGAAACATCAAAGCGCCAAGCGATGCTTGTCATAGGCTGGCTGAATGTCTTGTTACAATTTCCACGCTACACTAAATTCTTTCCATTAAGTAATTGGAGCAACGAATGTTCGATTGGTTCGATAAAGGCTCAGAGTGTCACTGATAATTGAGTTTGGTTGGACCTGTTGAACGTCACTCACGACCGATCGTAACTCTTGCATTATCGTAGACTTTTCAGCCGGCTCTTTTCGAGAAGACACACTATGTCCGAGTTTCTCACTTGTTACATTTCGTCAATAATGCATATCCTTGCCACGGTAGGGAAATGAGTTCGAGATGGGTATGGCTGATTTAAATCAAACTGGAGGTGGAATCGGGCTGTAACAGTTGGGGTAGCTGCAGAAAGAAAGTTTTTTGCAACTTAAAGCTAATAAAAGAAAGACGAAATCTACTTTATGAGGTTAAGAGCCTGACGAACATATAGTCATGTCAAGCTACTCAGTAAACTATGGTCCCCAGGCCTGTGAATATAGGCTTAGACGCTGTTTGTTCTGTATCCAGTTAAGGCGTTGCGCTTTGTTTTGTACCCTTCGTTTTGTTTTGTTTCACAGATGATATTCGATGGTCGTCACTTGTGGTTGCCCAAAGTTTCTTCGAACGGAGTGCCGATTCTCGCTTTCATCGGAGGTCTACCGAGCACTCTCAAGCTCACATTGCCACCGAATGAAAACATTGTACGTTGCTTTGTTTCGATGAAGCCATTTGTTAATGTCATTCGTTTCGCTCTCAAAAGACGTCAGAAATGGTAGGGACTTTCATCTCAACTCACAGCATCCAGTCACCCGTGTATTGGCTCATGAATTGACAGCCATAAGTGAGTCAGCAGGTATCTATTTATCCTTGACAGGTATGAGGCTTATCGACTACTGACTTTTCTCGTTCCGATCAAAGTATATATATAAGACAGCACTTTCAATAACATTCAGGTCAAAATATTCTCTGTCGATTGAATTACATTCCGGCAGTCCTGTGACATCGTCCTTGTATATCAGCAAAACGCTCTCACCGGTATCGATTCTAGCATTCATTCCGTCGATCGGAATGTACACAAAACACCTAGCCCAGTATTAGTCACAAGGATTTTGTGTTCAGGCCATTGTTGTGTGGTTCAGAAACAACGGTGATTTTCATCATACTGAAATACTTGACGAAGAAACTAGCATTCAACGTGTCCCTTTCAGACAGCGCTTTTCCGAAACGATCATGAGGAAGTTGAAAGTAGCAATTAGGACGTCTTGATCGCATATCTGAGTTTATTTTGTGACCAGGGGTAAGAATCAACTGACAACATGGCCACGGTTTGTAAGGTAAATTAACAAGAAGCACCCTGGTTAGTGTCTATGCCTAACTGCTAACGTGGTAAACAAAAGCCAACTCGAAACAACAGGTTTACACCAAAAGACCTGAAACATAAAAAGCAGTCTGGAAACTGTGTAGTAAACCGCAGACCGAGCATTCTTCTGCTTTGTGGTTTAAAACATAAAACACTAACATCTGTTTGTAACTGGAGTGATGTAGATCAACCCGGGCTATCTGCGGAATCATCACATCGGCTCCTCGGGATTTCAGGATACAAACTTGTGACGATAAGCGTAGTCTTGCGAGGGCCATGGACCAACCTGGAACCAGAACTTCAGTCTGGGATTGCAGACACCTTAAATCGCTGAGTGGTATATGAACGGTGATTTTGTGGGGACCGTCTACAGGGAATCACTTTGACTAGAGAGACAGACGTGAACAAGTCAACGGACTGATAAGAATTTAAACCCTGGCCCTAGTGAGCCCCAGAAAAGCGGAAGAGAGAGAGAGTGTATGCAAGAGGAGGGTGCATAAGGCAGGATCATGTGGCCTCAATACAAGGTGTACACATAGGTCCTGACATTGCCTGGCATTCCTTGTTCATGAGCTCTGTTACAGTCGGCCTCGGTATGACACACTGTAAACGAACGTGTTCGCTGCCGACTGGCTTCCGATGAACTCTCTGGGCGTCTTTCAGTACCTGAGAATTATTTTCATGTAGCTTAGATGAGGGAGCGATACAACGAGGGACAATTGATACGACGTTCACTGCGAAGGAAACCGCTCAAAGTATGCGTACGTATGTGTGTCAAAAACAAATGAAATCAACATATTTGAACATAAAACTTATCGTTTTCAACTTTTGTTCAACTGATAGGCCCCAATTACGAACATGTTCGGTTGTGTGGACGAACTGGTAATAAACGGAATAGAAATTAATCCAAGAATCAGTGGTCGACCCACATGCTACGACTGTTTCAGTCTGGATCCGAACATGATTCACGTGCCGGAGTCGATTCGCAACTATTTGAAAACTGATTTGATACCATTGCAAAGTAGGTCCAATCTCTTTATTATTGACTTCATCGCTTCAAAAAGTCGTTTTCCTCATTTCAGTGAGAATAACTTTCATATCTATAGAATTGCATGTGTCGGTGCTAGCAACGCGAGTCTGACCACAACAAGAAATAACTTTTCTAGTCTATTCATGAAAATTTACAGTATCTTTAAGAAAGAAACCTAAAGAAATATGGATGGCGACTAAATAGTAGGGATTATTTTTCAGTTAAAGTGTGGAATGAATAAACTTTGGGGGAAAACTCTTAGAACAAAATGTAACTGACAAAGTGTTTCGCAGGAAACAAATAGCCCAATTAATTACCTGATAAAAATCAACATGTGCAAGTGATTGTGGAAAGTGAAAAAATATATTCTCTTCCTAGCTTCAGAAATGATTGAAAACTGATGAAGATTAGAAACAGCTTATTATCAAAACCATCTGCAGCATCACATCGGCGATTTACATTGATGACGTAAACATCAGGAAGAGAAAAATCAAGTCTTCCGTTATGGGAATAAAAAGATGGGAAGGAATGAAGTTTACTATACTTATTATGCATAAACCTAAGTAATCGTTACCTGCACACGAACAAGCTAAAAGCAAGTGAGAGTAAAATGACATCTTCTCTCCCATGGCCTTGTAGCGTTACTTTCACTCAGGTTACAGAGAGCATCTGTAAGAAATGGGAACGTTCACGCCAATGAATCTGGTAACCCCTCATCTCTTCCGAGCTAATTGACTACGCGTTTGTGTCACAGTGGTGTCGATCCCGGGAAGAAGAACACGACACATAATGGCTGGCCTACCAGTCTTCGTTTGCCTACTCTAAGTCGTCGTATTTTCTCCACAAGCCGTACAGTGAGATTGAGGGACCGTAACAAAACAGGTCTATATAGTGCGGTAAACTATATCCCACGCTGCTGCAGAGTCAGATAAAGTAGTGAAGTCCGTAGTAACCATAGCCCGTTGTCCACATTAAAGCTAGAGGGAAAACGTTGAACATCCTCAAGAGAGACGACTGTATCACCACTCTGCTTGCTGTAGAGTGACAAACGTTAGTCATCGTGGAGGAAGCTGAAGAGATCGGGAAAGTAAACCAGATACCCAGCGACGAAATTGTCTGTTCTCTACCGAGTTTGACACAAAACTGGTGAACAAGAGCAACAATACCTTGAAGAAGCCGGGAATTGAGAATGACACAATCAGTCAAGAACGTTGGAAGATGTAGTTGGATGACACAAATGTTAGTTACTACAAGTAGCCGAGGGCGATGTGTATACCACCAATAAAATCACGGTTAGAAATACTAGCATGAGATCCAGTCATATACACAAATGCTGGAAGTGTTTGACAATTCCTGGATAAGTTGAAAAACAGCAAAGCGGAAAAGGGCAAAGCAGTGATTTCTTCTGATATTTCACATTTTTCCACGAAAATTGGCTCTGCTGCGGTCAGTACTTTGCTGCAAAGACCGTAGAGATCACGGAAACCGGAGTGTATGTTCAACCCTACGGAACGATATCCATCGGCGTAATTGTGCTTTATTGGTTAACTCTGTGAATAAGTGTAAGATGCTGTAGTGGTCTTTTCTACAGCTGGAAGCACCGTTAAGACGATCATGCCAAAGGTAGAAAACATCATACAGCCCAAGGTTACATCAAAATTATGGATATTATGTTGAAGACAAGTTTGTAAAACCCGGGTGTCACGAGATAGCTGACATACACAAGCCACTCAACTACATTTACGAAGACGACACACTGGCCATACAGAGTGGAAACGACAACCCACTTTTCTTGGATGTATGAATAGGCCAAAAACCTGGCAAAACTTAACACAACGCAACAGATTTTTCTACAGTCTAACCAAACTTGTCAAAATGACTATAAGACTGTTGCGACTAGCCTGCGTCCGTTAGCACACACACGAAAAACCAAAACAATGCAAAGCTACTGGTGAAAAAGGTCATTTACTAAGTCAAATGCAAAGATTGCAAACAACCTTACGGAGGACTACCGAAACAAAGTCAGACACACAGCTGTGTAGGCTTGAGCGAACCATCCCGAAACACGATCAGTTGTTGGTTTTCGTCCTAAAGGGTCAATTTTAGCACGCGTTCATCATAGACATTACAGGATGTCCTACTCAGGCAAACTAGCAGAGATAAGGTTCTAGTAGCTTGTTATTTGTCAATCAGTTGGACAAAATAACACATCAAATTAGACAACTTGTGTGAGCCAGGGTAAGGGAAAGAACTGAAGAGTTGCTAACATGATCAGATACTAGCACGCAAATGATGAACTCAGCGTGAACATGTTAGGTCAGTGTTCGAAGACTGACAATGAACAATCAATTATGCGGGACTTCAAAGAAAGAGGTGACCGACGCGGTCGAAGTTCAAAAGCTGGCAGAAACAACCACTCAGAGTTCAGAATAGGAAGCCCAGCCAAACGCTGCATACAAAGGATGTGTTAATCTAACTTAACCCATCAGAACGCTTTGATCTGCGCGCGCTAATGACATTCGTACTTTTGGTGACAAAACGTTTACACTCAAAATAGCCTTACATGCAAATTTTGCGTAACCTGTCAGAACCGTCAGGAATAAGGGTTTAAGATCAGTCACTCTTTACAGGCAATCTTGAATGTTTTAATCAAACCACTTTTTCAGTTGGTTCTCATGAACTACAAGCGAATTGTACGTTGAAATTATGAAGCCGCGTTTTGTTCACCCTCGAAATCGATTGCCATTTGTTTATACACCTGAGGCTTACAAAAGACTGATTGAAAATGCAGGATAGAAGTAACTGATATTATTCGTGATACATCTAGTGTCGGAGCTGTTGTCAAAGGGATGGCGCTGTGTCAGACATCCAGCATGTTTTCTTAGTGAAGTCGTTTTTCATACATGGTAGAAAAACAACCGATTCAAAATTGCGCAAGTTTATTTTTTTTCCCGGCTTGCATCGTGACCGAAAAAAACATTGCTCCCTTCAGTGATAATTTTGGTTTTCGTTGCATCTTTGTTTGTGACCGCCAATTTGTGTGACAAGTTCTCACGTCGTTTAATTGCTAGGCTGGCTCAATGAACGGACTCACGCAATTGATTTCCGACACCTGACATCTTTGGCTCCACTAACAGCAACAGTTCGCAGTTCTGAAGAACAACAATGGAGGTGTCTGTTGACAGTAAACGTGAATAGTAAATTATTGCTCGTAAATTGCTCGTAAATGTAACCAAAGGTAAACTTGCGCCATTTGACACAACATTCGCACCATAGTAAACTGAAGCAACGACCCCTCTGCACAAACTGCTTGAACAGTTCACAAACACGTGGGCTCCTGTCAATATTAACAGGGTTTCTTTTCTAAGCACTTTCCAGGGTGAGTTGTCCTCAGAAGTGTATTGAAATCGTGAACTAACTGCATTTACACATGTAAAATACTCTCCAATTCATCGATCCCATCAGCAACAGAACGTCTTTGGTTTACACTGATACCTAATCATCATACGTTCTTGAGGATACACATTTTCGTCTTATAATTAAGAAACAACCGGAATTAAACCCAACTTCTAATTAAACTTCCGTGTCTAAAATCAAAGAGAAATATCGATGTGACATCTAGTACGCAAATAACCAAATTGAAAATGAACACATGGCCGTACCTGCAAAACAAGTTTCTGACGGCTTTCACTGTCCCTTGTCACTATTAACATACCTTACGGATGATATCAAACGAAAGCAACATTCGGGTGACTGGGCCTGATTAGCTGTCACCTATTCGAGCGTATCCAATTGCATACTCTGTGTCAAGAGGGTCACAACGCGTGAAACAAATGTCATCTGCACTAACCAGCCCATTGACAGCCATCTTCACTTGTTTACGCTGAGCCATAGGTCGCTTATCTCATGTCTTAGATCGATCAACGGGGACATGGCCAAAAGGTGTTCGGCATAGCAGACGACTGGTTACCATCTACAGTTCATGATCAAAACATCCAAATTGATGCTTCCTCAAAAATTAAACAAACGAACTTCCTTAACCGTTACCATCACGTACCTGTTTCACAATTACACTGCCAATTACCCGTTGGTTTCACTGAAATGGGCAACTGGAGGCAAACACCGATGGTCGGAAACTAAATAATTCACACAAAGCCTTTCCAAAAATATGGACGGTCTTTATGTGAAATATGTGTTTACCATGTATACACGCCCTCCTTCACTGTGTAGGCACAACAGTACCAAAACCGTACACTCACTCTGAGTAAATGGAGACGACTTGTGAAAAAGCTAAACTGGTGTGAGTAAGCCTAGTAAAGTAAACTGCTCAACATTTCGCGTTTGTTACCAAAGCAACGAGCAAGACGGAATGCCGATTCTGTGCAAACACAAGTGAGCCCAAATGGTGAACAGAACAACACATACTGTTAAAAATGTGGACACATTTAACACGCAATTCATGAATGTCATCAGTAGATAAGGGGTAAGCATGTTGAAACAATAATTACAGTTGTAGAACAGTTTGACGACCCAGTGAGTTAAATGCCGTACGCTTGATACAAAGAAACGTTAGATTAAGTGGTGTAATCTAATTATGTCACTACTGAAAAGTCCAGCAAATACAACCGATTGCTGAAGTTGTGACACATACCTGAAGTCAGTGTTTAGAAGAACACAAGCAGTCATGAAAGGTCCAAAACAATGAAGAAAAAGAGACGAAACATTAGATGATACATCAATAACGCATACAGTGACTACAGTAGATGGAAAGCAAATCGATGAAGTGTTCGTCGGAGGTTGGTGTGTGTGTGTGTATATATATGAAGGTCGATCCAATAAAACTGGAAGGCAAATAAATAGTGATGTATTCTAGCTATTCATATCCACCCAAACATAAACTGATGTCCTTATATACTGTTAGATCGAAATTGCCTTCTTCATGATCGTTTAAGTAGTCTTGCTTATCCCTCTCATAGAGTTAAGGGATACTCGTTGCTGACGAGGTTGCGAAGATGGTAGCAGCATTCGTATGCTTGTTTATAGACCTATGCACACTTAGCTCATTACCTACGTCCCTACTTTAAAACACGAGAGGACGTATCTCACACTGGGAACCTGCATTATTAGTCAACGTACGACAAGTGTTGTGACCCAAATTTATTTATTTAAAACACTTCGTAACTTGAAGATTCTCTTGCTTTGGCCTGTGACAACTGATTTTTGTCGTTTCTCGTAGTTCTATGCTGGCGTTTACTATCTAGTAAGACTGCTAGCAGGCGACCACACATACTCCATATGTTTGCTTTGTGTTATGTACCAATTGTCTCAAGTGAGTGTGCTAAACATGATGTATTATTGCGTCTTGGTAGGCTGTGGGCACGCACGGGTTGTTACATCCGACGGACCTGCTTGATCGTGTTCACTGACGAAAACAGTTGTTTGAACGTCAGAGCAACCCAACCGCGTGTTGGTTTATCTCAATGCCGGTAGTAGAATGTAGGATTACCAGTTATCAGCTGACGGGAAGTGATGACCGCGAGCCAAAAATCAACCATAAGGGACTAAATTATGATAAATTTATCGCCCCATTGGCTGTACTCCTTCACTTGTCCATTTTGCAGTCGGCTACCTGCAAGTAATTGTAATCGTTTCATGTGCCTTAATTCCGTAATGGTTCCTTTTCCAGTGGCCTATTTTCTGACCAGTTACCTCCACTTTCTTCTCGTTCTGGCTGTAGGCTGGTTGAATAAAGCATTTTGTTTACGGGCAGTCAGCTCTATTACATTCCCTAGCTTACTTTGATCACTTACACGGTCACCAAGGACAGCAATACACATGGACGTAACGCATCAACTAACACATGAGCGTCGTATATCCATACTAAATAAACCAACTTTATTAACAAGGAGAAAGTGGGGGTAGATGCGACAAATGAATGTCAGAATTATGAGTAATTCGGCAAACGATTTCGAGGAAGCATATAAATTGTAGATAGTTCAAGAGATGGGCACGAGGTCTTACCCATATCCAACTGTGTTGAGGTGCTTAAGTGGGCTGATAATGATAACTAGCATGAAGATGTTCCTATTAGCGATGGCAACAAAATCGCCTATAAGAAATTAATTTGGACAAGAATATTCTTTCAGGGAACTTCAATGTTTTCATGTACATGTTATTCACGCAAATATTTAACTTCTCACACAAAACCAGACACATGCTATCCGAAGAGTTATGAGTTTATAGCATAAATTATGCCTCATTGTATAACTTGTTTTGACATGTATGCACCAATTTATTCTTTTTACAGTACATGCATTTATCCTTTATTTCAGTACCACCGGCATTCCTACAAAGCAATCTGAAACAGATGACCTTCGACTTCAGTTTTTTCTACGATCGGGACACACTGAAGTCAGCCAATTTGTTTGTACTGGTATTCGAGGACGAAGACACTGGAAAACTGGTCCATGTGATACTGTATTTAGCTAATGTGCAGGTATGTTTCCCACACTGAAATACTTGGACATTTCTTGTCGACGTTGAAGCAGGAACTTGGAAAACTAAGCGAAAGAACGTCAATGAACATTAGAAGACCTCATTACCTAAGTTACGCTCGTCGATAGCATACGTAACACCAGTAGCGTGACCAGAACGTGAAAACGAGAAAATCAGTTGAAATTGACGGGTATTTCTCGAAACGCTGGTAGTACCGTGATAAAGGCACTACCTGTATGAGCACTTTTTGAGCACCCGGAAGCCTCGCGAAATCTGTTCATTTGGCGTAAAACCCCCTAAATTTCAATCTCATAGCAACCTGATTAACGATGTGACTAAATCAACCAAATTAACTTTCCAGGCGGAACTTCATGATGAAGCCTTATCTGAACATACCCGGTTACTGAACTTTGATTGTGGTTTTCTGCTAGAAAAATCTTTTTTTTATGTAAGTGATCGCGATCTGTCGGTCTGTTCTAACCCTTATGTAGATAATTTGTTCATCTGCCAGTTTTAGTGTTTACACGCAATTAGAGTAAGCCGAAATTTAAATACGCGGACAACAGAACACTTTGCGCTTGACAGCTCACTTGACTAGTTAGCCTCGCAGAATCTGGATGGAAACGTTGTACATCGGAGTGTGAAAAAAAACTCAATAAGGCAGGCCACTTATTACACTACTAAAGCATTATTAGGCGAAACTACTGACATTCTTGAAATTTTTGGTGATCAAATGTCAACAGTGACTTCTATGTGCACAAAAACTCCACTGTCTCCGTCAGCATTCTCGCTGTAGAACGAGTAATTTAGAAGTGATGAGAATAGGGCTCACATTTTTTCGAGATCCATATTTGTCAGCAGTAACATCTTGAACTATCTGTCTGCTAGCATTGGCGTACCGGCTACATAAACTTCGGAGCACGAGTGATTTTACGGCTTACCAGCAGATTTTGTAAGCAAATGTTTAATGGGTGGCTTACGTGGCTTTTCTAACAAAGTCAGTGCGTACGTTCTAAACAATCTATTGTAAATTTCTAGTTGTTTTGCTTTGAGTAGAGGGGTTAAGTGTTTTCTGCCACCTCTCTTCATCTTTCAAAAGCACTGACGGCAGACGAGGTTGGTGTTGTAAGCATTTAAAACGCCGAGACCCATTTTGTGCGAATAGTCGTTACATAAATTGAACACCACCCACAGTTGATCGCATCCGTCACATTGCCATGAACATCCTCCTTGATCCCTTTCAAAAACATGCACTGGGCTCTAGTCTCGCTCTCATTAGCGCTCGTCAGTCGTGCATATCCTTACCAGTTCCGGGACCAGAAGTCCAGTCACGCCTTCACAAGGCTTCGCTGCACCATTGACCTCATATTAATCACGACTAAATCATGTGTAATTTTCACTTAGCGAGAAGTCCTAACCGAGGGGTCATCGAATTGAATTTAACAAAACAGCTAATGTGCCTCCAGTCTAGTACTTCTTTTCGAGAGGAACCGACTGGAAAGTCTATTGGAATGCGATAGGTGTAGTCAATTGTGGATGATATTCAGTTTATACGAGAACCAAAATCCCGTACTACCTATCAGGAATGGTTCTTAGTTCTTCAGTTGCTCACGCAGGTAAACACTAACTCCTTTGTTTATTTAAAATAGATTATTTTGATACGTTTGTTACTTTAAACCATCCAGTAAAATTCTATCAAGAATTTTAGATGAGATCCAATTATGAAAAGTCAGGACTTCGGCTGGACAGACACAACAGACAACACAATGACAGACACAACATGCCTTAACGCGGTAAGCGCTCTACCAGTTGAGCTACGAAGCCACACCAGAAGCTCGGAAATTTCACATTTGTACTCTGTTGCCCACCCGTCCCACTGTCTCATATGGAATCCCCCAAATGATTCAGGGGATCGATTGCCCCGGCAGGATTTCTCAAACAGTTCACGTCGGAATCCACCAACGCCACTGCTGAGCATAGAAATTGTATTACTAATGAGTAGTATGGTAGATTTATGATTTTTAGATGAGACCCAACTGTGAAAAGTCAGGGCTGCGGCTGGATTCGAACCAGCGACAGACACAGCATGCCTCAACGCGGCAAGCGCTCTACCAGCTGAGCTACGAAGCCACACCAGGAGCTCGGAAATTTCACATTTGAACTCTGTCACCCTATCAACAATGTTATCGTTTGATCCGACTAACAAATGAAATACATCGTTCGAAGAATCTATGTACAGTCGACCATATTTGGCAATGTACGGTGTTTTACTAAACTAGTAACACCTGAACAGTCGCCTATGAATATACAGTGACAAACAATTCTGAGTGGGCTTGATCTCAGTAGTGAGCTGTAAAATGAAGCCTCCTCAACGCCACACAAATCAAGGGTTCCAGCCTTTGATCTATGAAAATGTGTTAAAATGGCCATTTGCGCGCTTAACCATTGGACTGAGGGGTTACGATAATTAGGGATGCAGGGAGGTCCATGAGCCTCTTTTCTTAGTTGTTACGTCTTGTTTCCTACATAGGTGGAGACCGGTCAGCCATTCGTGCTCGACTTGCAAGAATCTTCCGTAGCTCAAGAGGGGGGGGTAAGAGGAGGTATTTACTCACAGTTAGTTGATCTGTTCAGACCATGTTGATCAGGACACACATTGTCTCCGACTGCTAGTGTGCATCGACAAAGGTAACGAGTGGTTCCGTAGTGTCCTCTCACTACTTAAGCTGATGGCCTCAGGAAGTTAGTGTGATTTTGTGACGCCGCTTTTCATTAGACTATTAGACACTATTCTAAGCAGTCTTTCGCACACAGAAAGATACCACTTGTGCCGATGGCGTATCTGATTTCGTGGTCAATCTGCTCCATGTTGCACTGTTTTTAAACGACCCGTTTTTGCATGATGTATTACTGACAGGTTTCCAATGTTCTTCTCACGTTATTAGTCCCGTTTTTCCTCTTTCACACAATGACCAGATTCGAATGGCTTTCGTAGATGGAAATGAGCCGCTCACCGATTACAGTAACTCAGCAAGTTTGCTGAATTTGCCTCGGAACAAGAACACATGGCACTTTGTCAAACTGGACATGATACTTGCTTATAACAGCATTGTACTAATGTTGCGGTCACAAATTGCTCAAAGTCTGCCCTTGGTTCTCGAAGATGTGCAGAGACTCAAGGCAGTCTACTTCAGTCAGAACAAAGGTGGGTGACCCTGGCTGTTGCGCAGGTATCCCTGAAACCGTGTTCTTTACATGCCGTTTGTCATTACTGTTCTGTTTATTTCTACAGTGTTGTCATGTAGGGTTGCTGGAGTGATGTGAATTGTTTCATGTACCCTTAAGTTTGACTCCATGAAGCTTACTGTGAATCACACTCCATGAAAAGTTATGTTTCATCTTGAAGTAATCAAGATAAGAGATTGTAGAGGAGCGTTCACAAGCACACGCGGGCGAAAATTGGTGAACTCGGTCGCGAGCAATGAGAGTGTAAACCGGGTTAAAAAATGTCAATCGTGAAAAGGTTGGATACTAATTGGAATAAACTGCAAAACCAGTTTCTCTTTTAGAATGCAACTGGCTGGGAACCCTGTGTGAATGTGAAGGTCGCAATCAGTTGCGAGTGGTTTTCAACTTCCTGCCGTTTGTTGAATTTCGGGATAGACATTCAGCTCAACAAATTAGGTGTGGTGAGCTCAGTGACCTTCATATTGATTGGACCACACATTTAACTTATTTGTTGATAGAAGACGGTTCTACGGACATGTTCCTTAATGACAGACAGAGATCACAACTCGCAGCACCAAACCACCGGAGTCGTACACGTTCATCCCTATGGCTGACCGTCTGGGCTTCACCGTTAGTTATGTAATACTAGTTTGTACTAGGTAGCTCCAGTGTCAAACGTGTGGTTGGTTCCACCTGCCCTCATTTTTTTCCAGAAGATTGTTGTTAGTTTATACACTTTTGACCAAAATTTACTTCATCCTATTTTGTTCAATGGTGCCATTCTGTAATACATATTGGTGAGTACACGCATAGATGACTAACTGAGATTCACATTACATTAAAGGCATTTTTTCCCCACTTAAAATTGCTTCTTTTTTCGGCTGAGATTTACAAGTTTGAGGCTTCAAAAAGATGGTTATAAACAATTAAATCGGTGGTAGGATGTTAAGAAAAGTCGATCCAAAATAGAATCGTTTGAGAAAAACGGACAGGAAAAGTCAGCAACAGAAAGACAATACAAAGTAAATAATGAACGATTTCAAATCACACCTGGAACGTAAATGGTAGTACAAATGTATTTCAACGTGCAACTGTCATTAAGAAAACATTAGAGTCACTTTAGTCTAGTAATTGGTTTCTAGAGGTCATGACAATTGGAATGTCGACTTGGTGTCCTGAAAAAATGTGCAAAAGACCTGAGTTTTGAATAAGTCGACTGGTGTCGCCATACTAATAGATTCACCTGTGTTGCAAAATGGACACACCCGGACGTCGAGTGAGTGTTATCAGCAAATCAAACGGCTCTTATGGTGTAGCTCCAGCTAGCTACGCCGGGGTGATTAGTTATGAGTGCTCATTTCCTTCCCCATCATGTCACTTAGGTTAAAAAGTTTCAGCAACAAATCAGTTGACACCCTCAATGTTTGCGAGTCTGAGCGTTGCAATTGGTAAGGGTTGATGAATGCTCATCTGTGCGTAAACGATAGGATGTTCTTTCGGCCCAAAAGCTGACCGATTACCTCTTGTTACCGTTACCCCCATGAGCTGAGGCCCGATCAATTAAGTCTTGTTGTCTATGACAGCTTGACTTGAGGTCTCACGTTCTGACGATGTTACCCTTTTGGTACCGAAACGTCTGCAACGTGGATTACTATGTAAGCGAGAAACCGAACAGCTAAGCAGTCAATCTGAACTAGCAAATCCACGGCCACTTTCGACAAGCTTTGCTACGTTCAATTAAAATTCAGGAATGGACGGCGGTATTTGTAGCAGATTCTACAGTCATATTTTAGGTCAAATGTGATGTCGACTAAACAGACAATTTGTTCGTATGGGAAAACGGTTAAAATGTCACTTCCGGTCTGAATAAACTTTTCTGTCACAGGTGAAGCGTTACCGGTGAAATAAATTACCGAGGATCATAGGTTGTTCTGAAATTGCTACTTCTTCGTTACCATTCGATGAACTCTCTCGATAAGGTGGATATCCCTAATCGGGCACAGCCTACAGCCTCAAAGGTGAACACAACAGTGAGTTGATTAACGTTGAGGAGTGTTGTACTTATTCCCCTCGATTATTCCAGCCCAAATACAGAAGTAGCTCACTTGCTTATTGAAGTGCAGTTTCGGAGAAGATAAATCAATTTTAACCCTCATTTTAAGATTCTTCTCGATTGAAGTAATACCCAACATGTAAAATTCAATGCAGTATCTAAATATACTCAACAGGACTGATAAACAGATTGAGAATAACACAATGTTATCAGCAAATTGTAATTCTCTACGTTTCAATCACCCCGGGTGGTCTTCCTCAAGAGTGTTGTGATCGAAATCCGATTACAGCATCCCTAAGGAAACGTTGTGTTGTTCTCGATCTTTTTAGTAATAACATGCTGAACGCTCAAGCTGTTTGACTTCATTCGTACTAAAATTGGTGCGAACATCTTATAGTCAACGGGAACCCACTCCCATAGTTATCCTCTCTAAATGGTTTTTAACCACATCGAGGTATCACACGTACCGGCTGTTCACTATTTACTGCGTGGTTTTAACTGTGACCAAGTAGCTATTGGAACAGCTTTCAGAGTGCACATCACAAGCGAATTGTAGTGATCGTGACCACCACTGGAAATATATTTTAGAAGGCAACACGCCCACAAAACTTAGCAAAAAATGTGTAATTTGCCATCCATATTGTCTGGAACAGTAACACACACTAGTTGAGACACGCCAACGGTTACATTGCGAGGAAATAAACGACCGCTTATAAATCACAGATTTGGTATAATGACTACGGACTTACAGGCACGCTTGAAACAATGATGCATATGTGCCACGCTGTTACAATGCTCCTGTCTAAAATGGATGCCATAACCAGCTTTTTACGGTCTTTGTGAACCGATCAATACTAATACCGATGTATACTTCCGTTAACCGTCGATGATATGTGCAAACAGGGCTTTGTTTGTGAGCCCATCCAGGGTTCCATTCATGAATGGGACGTGTATTCCCGGATCTCAACGAAGTATATTCCAGCCAGTTTGATGATATCGTTTCTTCCAGCTGTGTGCAAAGTAGACAAAAGGTGCATGATTGTCAGCTGCGCACACAACCGTTGAACACACTTGGTCGGCGAAATTAATTCTAGTAAGATGACCAATTACGGCATATGTAAACTCTGTAAAAATCATGGGAAGAAAGGGGCGTCAAGTTAGTATCGAAGGTTGGAAGAAAAAGAAGCACAATAAGCAACAAATATTGATTACCTAGCCAAACAATAATATGGTGTGTGAGTACTGTTCTGCGGTACATGTAACAAACTTAGGTTCTAAGCAAGAGATTTTGTTAATGGAGATGCGTATCAGTTCTTTGGGGTATTTAGGGAAACTATGTGATCATCATCCACTACATATTTCAGCATATGGACAAACTTGCACTCTCAAAATGTAGTTCGAAACTTTCGTCTGTGGTCTACAGCTATACTTGTTAAGCTACTCGGGGAGCTGATGCATCTGGCCTTAAAAATTTGCAAATTCTCTGATATTCAACTCTTTTCACTTGTTAAGCTCTTAATATTTACCACGATAAGTTGAATTCACAGAATCGTTAATTCGGACGCAGAAATCACTTGGCCTGCAGCCACGTGAATAAAAAAAGTTGAATGGTTACCTCTTTCCATTGTCACCAGCAGCTTTCATTTATTCAATCACCGATGCTGGTGGGATCACGCAAAAAACTAATGACCCCATCTATTATTAGAGGTGAACTATACCATTCCTCATAATATGGAAAGCAAACTTCAAAATAACCACCTACACTAACCGTTGCAAGAGTAGTTGTTTTTGGTTTGAAGTTGACAGGTTATAGTGTTTACACTACGAACCCCGCCGTCAAGTGAGAACGACAAACTTGCCAATCACTCACACAAGCATACATTGTCGATTAGCCGAAGTGAAAACCGCAGGTACATTATTCTCTAGTGTAATCTGACTTCGTCATCTAAAACAGTGTTAACACATCATGGTCTTAGATGAGACTTGTAAGTAACTACGGTTTTTTAGACTGAACCTCCGGCTAGGATAAGTGTTAGCAACACTACTCTTCTTAACGTTCATCAGTGATCTCACCAAGAACCAGATGCCTGTATCACGTTTTTACCCATGATTTGGATGTTGTGGAAAGTCCTGATAGGACGCGTATGTAATGGGATCTGGGTGCTGTGCAAAAGAAGTCAAATGAGTGGCAGCTGTTCTCGAGTTTGGACGTGTTTAGTCAACTACTTCCAAATCGGACAAGATTGTTTGAGTTGCTTGATAAAGTAGGAGAGTCGAGACAGTTGATGAGAGTTGAGATGACCAGGGGATTTTAAAGTGTATAAGCTGTGTCTGGGGCGAAGACCCAAAGAATTACAACGGTATGCATGTTACGAAAAACACAAGTGCTGTCACCGTTCTATAAAGCCTACATACGGTCACGTGTTGAATGCGGTTTCTAAAAACAATCCCCAATACAGAAGGGAAAACAAAGTATTTGAACAAATTCAAAGCTGTTTTGTTAGGCTACCGGTAGGAATGAGTGATAACTCGTAAGAGTGGGGGTTGAAAATCCTGATCTTTCTTATGTGTCAAGAAAGTATGCAGGGGGTTTCAAAGAGACCCTTCAGAATTCTTAGAGGTATCTCTGTAGTTGCAAAGGAACCTTCATCAAAACTACACACAACTTAGTTTGTTGAGTAACCAACACTTCAACAAAATATAGTATACTTTGATATTGTGAGAGCGTTCAACGAGCTCAACTACTGTTGACAATTTTTTCCCGACTTCTTTTGATAGTTGCGTTCACATTAGTTTCTTTCGTAGCGCTGTCCGTCACACAAACTGAAGTTAGCCAAGTTCTCATCTTTATTCACACTTAGTGTTAGCTATGTTAAACTCCAAATTTATCTCATTCGCAAGGTTAGTTTTAATGTCTGAAAGTGTTAGTTCTATAGAACACAGTCATATTAAGCAATCACGTTGCTTTACTTTACGTCTTTACAATGAGAAAATTAACTTGTGTGATTTGATGGTGGCTGTTGACTTGTGTTCTGGTGACGCAAATGACTTAAACCCTTAGACAAGTTTTTGGTAACCTTCACGCTTGTGCATGGAAATGAAAATGTTGTTTCCTTTCTCGTCACAGCACCGAATTCTCTCAGAAGCTCCTGTCTGAAATAAACTGAACATTTCTTTTTTTCAGGCTGATTTCTGTAAACAGAACAGCACTAAATTGATCCTCGCCTTAGTATATTAACACTACAACAGCCGATTCTTGCTCTGCGAATGCTTCATCGTTAGCGTCCGTATATCTCATAAAACAGAGTTATTCCCTGTTAGATGAGTGAATTCTTCATGACCTCAGTTTGTGTATGGAAACTTCAAGTGATCGAGGTGTCAGATCATCTCTTTCATCTTTGGCGTTTAAGTCTTGGTGGTGTAAATGCATTCCTTCTTCTTTAATTCTTTTATAGACAGTGTAAAGCGTCTTGTTACACGTTACAAAGGCATATTTCTGCAATGCACATGAGTTAAACTGGCCGGACAGTGATAGTCTTTGATTTCAGAGTACTTACTTGACCAGGCGCATTATCAACCAACATTTACGAGACTAATCTAACCATCCGTTTATTTCGTCCGCCTTTCGGCCACGCGGCAACACTGCAGATCTGACAAGTCATTATATTGCTTCGAGCTCACAGGTGCTGTAATTCGTGAAAAGCCATAGACTTTTGCAATGGAAACTGCAAATCTGAGTTCTGCAATGACAACTGCATCCTCGTGGCTGTGTTTAACGTCGTCCAAAATTGACGCTGGACGCTATTGCTGGTCTGATCTATTTTATTGCACTAAACCCAGATAAAAATTTCAAAGCCATAAATCTGTGCCACATGATCGTGTTACTCAAACTATGGTAGTACCTTCACTGTATCAGTCGTTCCAATGCCATCGTATCCAACCAAGCTCACTTAAACACCGGAGTATTTGTTTTACCAACGTTATTTTCTCTCGCCTAGCGATAAGCACTGACGTATCCCACGGAGCTATCCCGTCACATTCTCAATTCGTAGCTTTCATAAATGAAATGCTGTCACCACAAAGAAGTGTAGTTTTCAAGTAAACAGACGACGTTTCAGTAAGATTACGATCTTCATGCACTTCTGATACAACCGTGTTCCAACAAAGCTTTGCTAATTTTGAAGGGACCAAAGTGCTGAAACTCAAACAAAAACCCACATTTTCACCGTACATCCCGATTGAAACTGTTGTCAAAGTATCGTAAAGTTTTAAGAATGCATTGGAACACGTAGACGTATCTTTCTTTGTCAATCACAGTCGTCAGCAGTCAAACATGGGGCAATGAATGAAGTTATGTTTGGGTTGTGTTCATTCCCAGAGCATAATCTTTCGGCCGCTTGGTAGTGACCTCATACCACGCTATGTTCTGCTCTCCATGCGACTGATGTTTTCATGAAAGTTAGAAGGTTTTTTGTGGATTTATCCGAAAGCATTTTCTAACACTCGTTACTTCACTAAAAATTTGTTGTCAAGCCTATTTTCCGGCTTGCTACGCCTTTCACTCATATTCGTCCCCGGTTTTTTCGAATACACTCGTCAGGCTTTCAAATAAATCCATTGAGTTTCTGATTCGATTTAGCGACAACACACTTGCGTGTTTTGACTATTTTAATGTCAAATCACATTTGAGGTATATAAGCAGTTTGCTGACAAAATCCTTCGCAATAACATTCATTCTCCAAGCTTATTTAAATCATTATCCAATCCCCTAGCATGATCCATCCATAAGTTGCTGTACACTCGTACCCTAATCTAAGATTCTTCCCTGTTCCTCCACCTAGTGAGAATTTTAGATGTATCTGAGCTTACTTCTCTAAAGGTCATTAAGCGGCTGACTGAATAACGAAACAAACACTTTCTTTGCACAGGTTTTAAAAAATTAAACCAACAAACCTTTTTTTATTTTAACCATTGTGGATCACACTTTTAATTTGTTAACACTGCTGAGCACGAAATGTCATTCATAGCTGAAACTCCACCTCTCAAAGTATACAGGGTAAATTCTTGAACACCCATCCGTCACCCCGTCAGCCTTAGCGAGAATATATGCCAGAAACTGTGTAGCATAGTTTAACACTGACCTCAAAAGTGGTGGATGAAATTTGGTGGTTCCGATTGCGATCAGTCGAGCATCACTCACAGATAGCCATGCTTTTGTGTTCATCTTGAACTTTTGATTAACCCAGTTCGAAGGAAATCAGTAAACTTGAGATTGGCTTTAATTGGAATTCATTAGTGTCATCATTATGTACCACTACATTTGTATAGTGTGTACAGTCTTTCCCTCTGTAGCCTTTTACCATTATTTCACATTAACCCAATACGCGAATAGAAAATGTCACGCCCGTATAAGATACCAATTTTCGCAATTTTTCTGGCCAAATTTTGTCTGTAGCGAAGGAACACAGCATTATTGACGCCGCTTTATATTCCATTCCTTCCCCTACTGCAGTAATAACCCTGGAATCGATGAAAGGAATCCTGAACGGTGCCATTGGAACCCCATTTGTTGGTTGTCTACGGGATATTCGTATCCGAACATCAACAGATGTGGGATCGTTACAGTTCCCATCGGAAGTGCCCGGGTTGCTCAAAGGAGTGTGCCACACATCAGTGGTTTGGTGAAACTATATCATAATCGCTATTCATTAGGCTTTATACAGACTAAATTGTTCAACTTTTTGTAAAACAGCTGTTAGCAAATATAGCACTTTAGTCCCCTAAGTTATCTGATTGTTTCATAAGTACTTAGTTTAGGATGGAAATAAGTAGTATTATTTGATGGATTGTTCACACTGTCTGTTTATCCGCGCGATTGATTTAAGTCTCAACGTGATTTGTTGACAAAGCCTAAGGTCGGACCATAATGAAGACACTATTTTCTGGCAACTTTAAGCAGCTACGTAACATACATTATCGTTCACATAAGGGTTATAAGGCACAGTGGATCCAAAGAGTGATGAAACAGAGTTGACGAAACAAACGAATCTTCTGTCAGTTGTCTGTATCGCATAAAACATTCGGCCATGAAAAAAATCTCAGTAAACTGCCGTACTTACAAAACAGCTTCTGCACACTAATGGTATCGTTTCATATGTATTTGCTACTGATAAACCGCAGTCGATCAGTAAGTCACTTAAGAAATTTAAAGAAAATGAGAACTGAGGCAATGTCTATACTAATCTGCAATTTTTTAGAAGTTAAATCAAGCAAAGTTGCTGGATTATGTACCCAGAGAACTGGCTTCTTACGCCAGTAGTATCGTTAGTGGCTTCAGGATGACTTATTTGTGGATACATTAAAATTTGAACAGCCTTCAGCAGTTGGATCCTATGATCAGAGGACTTGCGTTGTCCACTAGTGGAAGTTACACATTGGCTCCTCACCGCGTATGTAATAACGAGTTCTCTGAATGATGAAATCATAACTATAGATTTCAAGGCTGTACTGAAACTTTGGGTATGAATTTCCAGAACTTTGATGTTTATCAAAATAAAATTATTGAGCGTTAGTCAACATAAAAGATTGTTTCCAGCGTTGCTAGAGAACGCTTGGTCTTGCCTTTTTTCCTCAAAGTCATTGTTGATCTGTGAATACAAAACTGTTACACAATAGTTTCAGACTGAGCCATTAAATCCGTTTTTAGTTCCTCTTTGTTTGGTGTCGTGTGAGATTCTCGGGATTTCGGAATGTGAATGTTTTGCTAGTGAGCATTCCGTAATGAAGAGTCACAGTACCGTTGCGGTTATGTTGATATAACACCCGCGTTTAGCATGTAGCAATCAAAGCTGTCAATATGGAAATCGAAGAAAACATTGTGATTTAAGAGATACATATTGAAACATGCGATAGTCAGATATAAGTTACTGAATAGCCTATGTAATCGCAAGCATACTTCACCAGGATAACATTGATAACAAAACAGGTAGATGCAACACAAAATTCACGGAGTTCAAATCGGTGAAGAAAGTGAATTCACAGAGGGTGTTCATGCGTAGTCAGGATGACCAACGTCTTATTCCAAAATACCAGTACGAGTGTTCGGGCGTCACCCCTTGGGTTCCCGAAGAGTGTTCCGAGCTGTGGTGATTATCGCAATACGACTCAGCTGAAAGCACCAGGTGAAAGATCTATGCAATATCTTTTAGCATTCGCGCAATCAAAGACAGAAGCAGACGGGTATGCAAAATTTTTAAAATTTTTGCAATGTAACTCTGCTTAATTTGAACAGCACGCGGAGGACAATGCGATAGCCTTACCACTCAAAAGTGGAATATTGTTCGTTATTAAAAAAAGGAACATGTGGCAATCTTTTAGAATGACGGAATTTTTGTTGGTATCGTACAAGTTGACACTTCCCGTTGAGACATGTTTGTTTAACCTAATACTATACCCTATTTCTGCTCGTGTGGAAATTCTTAACTTTTCCGTAACACACGTTACACGCTGGACGCTTACTGCCTGTACACGGTTTTCTTAGTCGTGACAAGATGTGGAATACTGTGCTGTGTGTTGTCCCTGAATTATTGTCACTGGGTAACTTATCGAACCTGGAATAGAACTTTGTGGGAGCGTCCCCTCAGGGAGTGCATTCCCTTTCGTACACAAAAAACTGGAAAACTCTGATGGAATGAATGTGACCTGAAGTTTTAGTAAAATGGTACAAGTGATCTTTCCAAATGAGATCTGAAAAACATCATATATCATAACATTGGACGTAAAAGTGTTTAAATGGTCCATTATCGGTAAATCACTTCCGTACGTTGAATCAACATGGCGGTGAACGATGAGAGCACGTTCAAAAGGATATTCAAGATGAAGTACCGAAAGTTCGAGGAGTATGTCAAAGACTTGTGCAAATTTCAACGGGAAACTTGTACAAGCTTTTTCATTAACACTTCGCAGACAGCTGCAAGTGCCAAGAAGCATAGAGGAATAGACCTGCCGCCAGGCTGCCCGTATGGAAGTGCGGTGTACAAATGCGTACACTGTTCACGGCGAACGAAGCCCTCCAAACGGTAACGTTTATTTAATCAATTGTCACGGTAA
>QNGE01002011.1:0-20183 GCA_008508345.1 Paragonimus westermani | reverse complement strand
ATATATATATGCATATATATCCATATATATATCATTCTTAAATATATATATATGTGTGTAAAATGTGATATATATGTAACGACTATAATAAATGATATTTTGATAGTCGCACTCATCTCTACATTTTCTATTATTTTGGTTTTGTACCTACTTTTGTTTTAGTCGAGCTACCCATTTTGTAACATCCGGCCCGGGGCTGAAATCACAACTCGCTCCGTGCCTCGCTAGCTTGACGTGTCTCTCTGTACTCTTTATTTTCCAGGGGGTCAGCAATAATACACGAAGTCAACGCGCTGAGACTTGGCTTTTCATTGTCGGTCGATTGTCGATAGTGATAACTGACAGGGTTTTATTTTGTTGGATCAGTTCCAACATATACATATATCACGTTGTACACATGTTTGTGCACATGCATGTGCACGTGCATATATATATATATATATATATATTCATGTACAGATATACACGTGTTCATCTATATGTATACAAATATACACAGAAATATACAAATATATGTATAGAAGTATATATATACTTATATATACATATTCATTAATATGCACATTTGTTTGCACACACGTACGTATATATACACACTCGTGTGTACACTTATGTGCATATAATTGCATTTATTTGTGCTTTTCTCCAGCCCCTCTGGGATAGCCCATTGCCCAATGAGAAAATTGCACTTCAAGGCCAGTCGGTGCATTATTAGTACCGTAACGCGCAACCGAAATCAGTGAGCTCGCGAATCGAAATTGAGTTGTGTGACGGGGCGTGCTGCTATGTTGTCGGTGCCGTCTTAGCTTTCGTTTGTGTAAGTCGTGTGCATGGCTTACTGGGCCTTCGGCTCATGTTTGTTCGTATTGTTTCTCTTTTCAGAACTGTTGTTCGAACCCCTACTTCGGAAGAGCGTTGTCCTCTGGTGCGTCCACGTTGCCCGAAGTTTGGTCCGCGAATTCATGGGCATCCAGAGTAGAGTCGGCTGGCCTGCATGCTAAAGTACATACCAATTTGAGTTTTGCAAGTACGAAAGGGAATGCGCTCCCGTTCCCGCAAACACCTTACAAAGGAACGTTTATACTAGGCGCTTCTCAACGCTCCAACAATCAAAGTTTTTCGGTACCCTGAAATACAAATTGCTGCTTTTTGCAAACCTTCCCCTTTCTGAATTTGATATTTTTTTCAAAATTGGTATTTCAGTCTGTGGATCGATTTTGAAGCCGCTCTCGACAATTAAACTAAATCTTCCGGCTCATGTTCGTCCTGTTTCTTGCACCACAAAATAGGTCAGTGTATCAGTATTGTTTAATTCATCCGCTAAAACATATACAATTATTCATTCTTCGGCAAAATATTCGAAAACATAGCAGAACATCTCGGTGAACTAATAACTACCTCAACTTCAAATATATCTAATTTAAACTTGTCCATTCAAGACTAGAAAATGAGAAAACAGCCCACATACAGTGAGTTCCGCGTAAGTTGCGAAATGGCAGTCAAAACATTGGGCGTCATAAACTAGAGCACGAACAGAGTGTCAACTTCCTTACTCAAATGTATGCTTTAATTTTTGAAGCTTTTCACTAAGGACCGCACTGCTGAGTCACAAAAAATAGTGGAAGATGATTGAAGGTAGCGTTCCGCGTTACTCGATAAACTCACATCTTCTGCTTGACACAATCAACCAGTTCAAGACCTGGTATTGTAGCGATTGTAATTCATAACCGAACACTGTGTGCCATTATTGTTTTAGTGTGTGAGTAATTACGTTGTACAAATACTGATTGCTTTAGGTTTTTGTTGACTAACGGTTATAATTAGAACTGCATAGAAAAACGATCAAACGTACACGAATCGTAGAACAGAATTAGGCACAATAACACAAAACGTGTATTGTTGAGTCGTATGTATCACTTGTGCAGGATTTTGGGATAGTAAAACGATCGGGTAAGAAAAGAAGACCAAGTACTTCCGCCATGCTCATCACATCCACCACACCTTGGAAGAGCGTGCGGATATTCGTAATTTCGTGGTGGTCTGAATTGCAAACATTCAGAACTTCTGACTCTCGGTCCTTCAAGTGTCTCGTGTACTTTAAAAATAACCCGAACTTCAGTTATGTTGCTTGCTTCAAATGTAACAAGATTATCTATGGAGGATTCATTAGAATTCGAAGTAACAGGGTGTCTGTTAACAGAGTGGTCTCTAGAATTGAACTCAACATGTCTTCGATGGCAGGAAAGTTCTTTCGAGTCAAGAATAGTAACTACACGATTTCCGTGAAATAAGAGGAATATTCCATCAGCAGGACCTAGATCGTTGCCTCTGAAAAATGTAACGCCAGCTCTTTTCGCACAGTCAAGAATGGTACGCAGAGGACCAGATTTGAAAAGCATTGCGAGACCATTTCCAGTTACCGAATGTGATGCGTTTGTGTATTATATGAGAAAATTGTCGACTCCTCGATGAAGTTCCACAAATGAGTTTGGTGTTGAAGAAGTAATGGCATACTTCAGCGTGCGTACAAAATTTTTGCAAGTCTTTTGGACTGTGGATGTTGCGGAACGGTATACACATGCCGATATCCAAGTCCTTTGACTATTTTTCTGAAGATTCAGCAGTGGAGTGAGCACCACTGTCGGTAGCCAAAGCAGCAGGTACGCCCTCGTGACAAAATACCTTCCTCAAAGCATGTCCTGTAAGGTGGTGTAGTGATGAAGACCTCAGGCCATCTAAAGTAAACACCAATAATCACTAGGGCATAGTATTTCCTCCAGAAAAAGACCACAGTAGTCAGCATGAACTCTTCGAAATAATTCCTACGTAACAGGCCATGGAAGCCACTGTGATTGTTTCGCTTGGATCTTGTTTGTGTACTTCGTACAATTTGTGGCCGCGTGTTTGATATCTGATTCTAATTCCAGCCACCAACAAGGTAAGCCTGCAAGCGACCTCATCCTAACAACTCCTAAAGGTCCGGAGTGCAAGTTCGCAAGAAGTTCAGGTTGTAGAAACATTCTTGGTTTGCCACGTGTTCCAACTATTTTGCTATTCAATTTGACCGTTGACACTATTGACATTGTTTGGTTGCATAGCTGGATTTTCTCGTTGGTTTGACCGCCCAAGGTCACAATTGCACTTGCACCTTCCGGACGCTAGCTACTGGTCTGTTGCGCTTTGTTTCTGTTGTGTTTTGCTTACAGCTCGCTTTCCCGGTCTCTGCAATAAACGTCGTTGTCCTATAATCAGTTTTTCTGATTTAATTATTGTGGAGAATAGGAACGATTCTAGACAAAAACCTACCAGTCCTCTAAAATTTGGTGAGCCCGATTATTAATCCATTTTGTCAGCAATTTTTTTCGGTTCACTGCAACAAATTATTTTAACCCGAAACCTCTTTATTCCGGCGAACCGTTTTAAATTTTGGGAGTTTACCTAATTTTGTTTGTTCATATATATATACGTAAATTTTTGTTGGTCCTTTTAGTGTATATATATATAAAGTTTGGCCTTATTTTGCAATGGACTCAGAACAGAAGCCGACAGTCGGAGCAGTCACAATTTCTGTTGCACAGTTCTCAGATATGGAACCCGCTTTTGAGGCGGAGGTTCACAATCAGCACGTTACGACAGATCAGACTAAATTTAGCCAACTCTTGGCCAGGCTTCCCGTGGATGTCACGATGCAAGTGCGTGATCTCCTGCTGAATTTTCCCGCGGAACATAAATATGAACCCCTTAAGAAAGCCGTTATCAAACGGGTCACAGCGTCTGATAGATCTCGACTACAACAGCTGTTTAGAGAGCTGCAACCGTGATATAAGCGACCGTCTGATCTGTTGTTTCAAATCCAACAGTTGCTGGGACCCTCATCCATGGATGAGACACTCCTCAAGGAGTTGTGGATGCAACGCCTTCTGGTTAACACGCAAGCTATTCTCACAGCAGCCAAGTCCCCACCTTGTTGGACGCAGCACGACTCGCTGATGAGATTCAGGATCGTTTTTGCACCGTCTCTCCTGTCTCCATTACAGCGGTGACGAATCGTACGGAAATGGGTCCCGAGACTTCGAACTTTTTAGCTCCACAGCTTTCATCTCTTCCACAACCCGATGATTGGCGCAAGGTTTGGGCGGAGATAGCAGCTCTTCGGCGAGATTTCGCCCGCCTCAAGACGCGATCCCCATCGCGTCGACGTCGGAGTAAGTCCCCGCGTAAATCTCAGGCATCGGGCGAATTGTGCTGGTACCACAACAAGTTCGGCAACCGGGTGAAGCGCTGCGTCGCCCCTTGTAAATAATTCAACCAGGAAAACTCCCAAGCCGGCCCGTAATGGCGACAAACGCGGCCGGCCTCCTCCCTAACGGTCACCTGTTTCACATTAAGGATTCAAGCACGGGAATCACGTTCCTGGCTGATACCGGGGCGGAAGTAAGCGTGATTCCTCCAAGATCCGGCGAGGCGACCCCCTCCTCCCTACCCGTGCTTCGTGTTGCTAACGTCACACCCATTCCCACCTATGGTCAACGCTCACTCACGCTTGACCTAGGCCTCTGGCGAATATTTCGCTGGGTTTTCACAGTTTCAGCCGTATCTTTCACTATTTTGGGATTTGATTTTCTTCAGCATTTCGACCTCGTGGTCGATACGCGAAGACGGGAACTGGTCGATTCCCGTACAAAAATTGGCATCAACGGCACCCAGGCATACTCAGAGGCCATCAGTCCTCTTATTCTTCAGCCTGAAATCTCTCAGCCTCACGCATCCTTATTTTCAGATTTTCCACAGCTCGTTCGATCTGAGAACGAACCCCTTCCAGTCACNATATATATATGCATATATATCCATATATATATCATTCTTAAATATATATATATGTGTGTAAAATGTGATATATATGTAACGACTATAATAAATGATATTTTGATAGTCGCACTCATCTCTACATTTTCTATTATTTTGGTTTTGTACCTACTTTTGTTTTAGTCGAGCTACCCATTTTGTAACATCCGGCCCGGGGCTGAAATCACAACTCGCTCCGTGCCTCGCTAGCTTGACGTGTCTCTCTGTACTCTTTATTTTCCAGGGGGTCAGCAATAATACACGAAGTCAACGCGCTGAGACTTGGCTTTTCATTGTCGGTCGATTGTCGATAGTGATAACTGACAGGGTTTTATTTTGTTGGATCAGTTCCAACATATACATATATCACGTTGTACACATGTTTGTGCACATGCATGTGCACGTGCATATATATATATATATATATATATTCATGTACAGATATACACGTGTTCATCTATATGTATACAAATATACACAGAAATATACAAATATATGTATAGAAGTATATATATACTTATATATACATATTCATTAATATGCACATTTGTTTGCACACACGTACGTATATATACACACTCGTGTGTACACTTATGTGCATATAATTGCATTTATTTGTGCTTTTCTCCAGCCCCTCTGGGATAGCCCATTGCCCAATGAGAAAATTGCACTTCAAGGCCAGTCGGTGCATTATTAGTACCGTAACGCGCAACCGAAATCAGTGAGCTCGCGAATCGAAATTGAGTTGTGTGACGGGGCGTGCTGCTATGTTGTCGGTGCCGTCTTAGCTTTCGTTTGTGTAAGTCGTGTGCATGGCTTACTGGGCCTTCGGCTCATGTTTGTTCGTATTGTTTCTCTTTTCAGAACTGTTGTTCGAACCCCTACTTCGGAAGAGCGTTGTCCTCTGGTGCGTCCACGTTGCCCGAAGTTTGGTCCGCGAATTCATGGGCATCCAGAGTAGAGTCGGCTGGCCTGCATGCTAAAGTACATACCAATTTGAGTTTTGCAAGTACGAAAGGGAATGCGCTCCCGTTCCCGCAAACACCTTACAAAGGAACGTTTATACTAGGCGCTTCTCAACGCTCCAACAATCAAAGTTTTTCGGTACCCTGAAATACAAATTGCTGCTTTTTGCAAACCTTCCCCTTTCTGAATTTGATATTTTTTTCAAAATTGGTATTTCAGTCTGTGGATCGATTTTGAAGCCGCTCTCGACAATTAAACTAAATCTTCCGGCTCATGTTCGTCCTGTTTCTTGCACCACAAAATAGGTCAGTGTATCAGTATTGTTTAATTCATCCGCTAAAACATATACAATTATTCATTCTTCGGCAAAATATTCGAAAACATAGCAGAACATCTCGGTGAACTAATAACTACCTCAACTTCAAATATATCTAATTTAAACTTGTCCATTCAAGACTAGAAAATGAGAAAACAGCCCACATACAGTGAGTTCCGCGTAAGTTGCGAAATGGCAGTCAAAACATTGGGCGTCATAAACTAGAGCACGAACAGAGTGTCAACTTCCTTACTCAAATGTATGCTTTAATTTTTGAAGCTTTTCACTAAGGACCGCACTGCTGAGTCACAAAAAATAGTGGAAGATGATTGAAGGTAGCGTTCCGCGTTACTCGATAAACTCACATCTTCTGCTTGACACAATCAACCAGTTCAAGACCTGGTATTGTAGCGATTGTAATTCATAACCGAACACTGTGTGCCATTATTGTTTTAGTGTGTGAGTAATTACGTTGTACAAATACTGATTGCTTTAGGTTTTTGTTGACTAACGGTTATAATTAGAACTGCATAGAAAAACGATCAAACGTACACGAATCGTAGAACAGAATTAGGCACAATAACACAAAACGTGTATTGTTGAGTCGTATGTATCACTTGTGCAGGATTTTGGGATAGTAAAACGATCGGGTAAGAAAAGAAGACCAAGTACTTCCGCCATGCTCATCACATCCACCACACCTTGGAAGAGCGTGCGGATATTCGTAATTTCGTGGTGGTCTGAATTGCAAACATTCAGAACTTCTGACTCTCGGTCCTTCAAGTGTCTCGTGTACTTTAAAAATAACCCGAACTTCAGTTATGTTGCTTGCTTCAAATGTAACAAGATTATCTATGGAGGATTCATTAGAATTCGAAGTAACAGGGTGTCTGTTAACAGAGTGGTCTCTAGAATTGAACTCAACATGTCTTCGATGGCAGGAAAGTTCTTTCGAGTCAAGAATAGTAACTACACGATTTCCGTGAAATAAGAGGAATATTCCATCAGCAGGACCTAGATCGTTGCCTCTGAAAAATGTAACGCCAGCTCTTTTCGCACAGTCAAGAATGGTACGCAGAGGACCAGATTTGAAAAGCATTGCGAGACCATTTCCAGTTACCGAATGTGATGCGTTTGTGTATTATATGAGAAAATTGTCGACTCCTCGATGAAGTTCCACAAATGAGTTTGGTGTTGAAGAAGTAATGGCATACTTCAGCGTGCGTACAAAATTTTTGCAAGTCTTTTGGACTGTGGATGTTGCGGAACGGTATACACATGCCGATATCCAAGTCCTTTGACTATTTTTCTGAAGATTCAGCAGTGGAGTGAGCACCACTGTCGGTAGCCAAAGCAGCAGGTACGCCCTCGTGACAAAATACCTTCCTCAAAGCATGTCCTGTAAGGTGGTGTAGTGATGAAGACCTCAGGCCATCTAAAGTAAACACCAATAATCACTAGGGCATAGTATTTCCTCCAGAAAAAGACCACAGTAGTCAGCATGAACTCTTCGAAATAATTCCTACGTAACAGGCCATGGAAGCCACTGTGATTGTTTCGCTTGGATCTTGTTTGTGTACTTCGTACAATTTGTGGCCGCGTGTTTGATATCTGATTCTAATTCCAGCCACCAACAAGGTAAGCCTGCAAGCGACCTCATCCTAACAACTCCTAAAGGTCCGGAGTGCAAGTTCGCAAGAAGTTCAGGTTGTAGAAACATTCTTGGTTTGCCACGTGTTCCAACTATTTTGCTATTCAATTTGACCGTTGACACTATTGACATTGTTTGGTTGCATAGCTGGATTTTCTCGTTGGTTTGACCGCCCAAGGTCACAATTGCACTTGCACCTTCCGGACGCTAGCTACTGGTCTGTTGCGCTTTGTTTCTGTTGTGTTTTGCTTACAGCTCGCTTTCCCGGTCTCTGCAATAAACGTCGTTGTCCTATAATCAGTTTTTCTGATTTAATTATTGTGGAGAATAGGAACGATTCTAGACAAAAACCTACCAGTCCTCTACAAGATCTTAGAGTAAGGGTAATAGACAAACTTTCACGACAGTACAATGCAGGAAATCTACGCCGCTCCTGTTGTGTCCAGGCAAGTTTTAAGGCGGAGTTAACAGAACTGAAGTGTCGCACACAAGTTTATCCCTGTTTACTGGCATTGGTTGAATTAGTGAACAGTCTGCGTCGTTAGAGCTGGAGTCCGGAATTCTGGATAAGAAACCAACACGGGGAATTGTTTCTGCACTACGATGAACAATTGTGTAACTGTAAGAGCAATGCTCCTACGTTGCACCACGGCAGAGGATGACTGCCAGCGATTTGCTAGGATGACAGGAATTTTAACGTTTCGTGATCTGTTGCAGTAGTGAGTGGCAGACCAAAAAGATACCTATGCAGTCTTTTGACAGTTCAATATACTTCGAAGGCTTCATGTTGGGTCTGAGAAATACGGACGTTTGGCTTTAGACAAACAACGTGGAATGCATATAACAGGCTTACCACACTGTTAAAGAACCGCACCTATTCCAGTGGGAGAACGATCGGTAATTACAGGTGAATGATCCTTAGCAGAAAACGGTTTCAAAACAATAGTGATTTCAAGATGACGGATTGAAGTACGAAGCGGTTTCTTGTGGTTGGTGGACCAAGAGAAATTGTTGATGGGAATCATATCGAATAAAAAAGTAGCACATTGAGCGAAGTTCAGGATAAAACGTGAGTATTATAGGAGTGCATCCAAAACAGAGCAGAGTTCATGAAGGTTTGTCGGTGATAGTGCATTCACTAACGAGGCTAAGCGTTGTAAATCTACCTTGAAACCATTGTTATCAAAGACGTAACGAAGGCATAGGAAAGAAAAAACTGAAAAATTACAATTCTTCCGGACGCTGGCCACATTGAATTGAAAAAATCGCCTTACTAGAGAAAGAAGACGATAATCGTAAGTAAGCTTATGGAGGGTGTGAATGTAACATCATCTTGATAGGTTTCTATACCATCTAAGTTTTGAGTAATTCATGACATCCCGAACTACCTTCGACGAAACATTTAAACCAGAAGGTAGAAAATTGTATCGATACAGCCCGAATGATGTGGTAACCACAGTCAAATTGCCTGGTACTTCATCAAGTGTAATTGGCAGATAAGCATACTTTAAATCAATTTTTGAAAATACCTTCGAATCTGACAAACGATACAATACATCCTAGGGTTCTTCTGTTGTGCAGGTACGTTGTAGTAGGCGTGTATTCAACGTTAACTTGTAGTCACCACAAATTCTCGGTGTAATCCCATCAGCTCTTATTGGTGTCACTATTGGGGTCCCTCAGTTTGACAAGTCGGCAGGTGTTATTACTATTTTATCACACACGGATTGCAATTCTTTGCACATAGGTTCTCGCAAACCAGGTGGAATGATTCGTCTATTAAGAAAGATTGCGTCCCCGGTAGTTTCATGTTTAACCTTCGGTAATAGCATTACAATGTGAACACCGAGGGCGAAACTTGGAGGGGTATACCCCCGTGGTCTTAGTCTGAGTTGTTTAATGTCAGCTTCGTTCACTGATGTCAGTAGAGAAATGCCAGAGTGTAATGATCGTACAAATTTGTGCTCACGAATAAAAGGACCTGAGCTTGAAACCAGGACTTGACAATCAATGGTGATAGTTTAATGTTTGTCTCAATAAGTCGATTTTTCCCCAGGTACGCAATTATCAGACGCAAAAAGCAAAAAGGCCGTTGAGGAGATGACAAAATCTTTATTCGACGAAATGTACAGGTGGTCTCTGATAGCGCCATAAAAGGTACCGCCACGCGAATTAGCTGGGGAGACTAGAGACCAGCCGTCGACGAGCGAGTAAATCGGAAGAATGTGACACGCGCCACAGTCACATGACATGCAGACAAACACTCGGACAGCATACATCATGCGAGCTTCCTTAATAGCCTAGGTACGATATGCAACTACGAGTCTTGGAACTAATTTGCACACCATACCGTAGGCAGGCCAGTGAAATCTCCAGGCTGCTACGCAGTTCCCCCCTAGAAGGGTACTGTGACAACAACCCTTTGATCCTGGTGAGGATAACTGAGGCCTTCCGCCCTTGGCCTGATCTGGTTGAAGGCGTACCAGCTGATATCCAATCAGCCTGCGATTGATACGAAAATCCCCACACGCCGCAGGTGGAGGGGCACTGATGCCCACAGTTCCTAGCGAGCTCTCACTCGAGTATCCTCCTTTAAATGTACCGGAACAACCGTTAAAAAAGAATGTTCGAGGCGAGGTATCCATGGAACGTTCAAGGACGACATCCAATACGAGATCGAGCATGATCGCGATCGAACATGCCACATACATCATACCAGCGTCGGATGAGACGTGCGACAGAAAATAAAACGAGACTGGCTGAGTATCAGTAGAGAAATAAAGGACGTACGAACATTCGAGAGAGAGAAAAACCTGGGCAAACGCAACTGTTTTTGTTTTGAAAACAATATTTTAAAAAAAGTTTGCGATTTTTTTCTTATGAGCGAAATGAAAAGATCGGGATTTGACAAACGTTAGCCTTCAGTGAGGCGTTTCGGCCAGTGAACCCTGCGACCTGAACGCGTTACGGCGGGTGCTGGCGTCCTCGGCGAAGTCGTGACGTCTGTTGAGGAAGATGTGCTTGGGCGAGGCTGTTCCGAGACAGCCGCCGACGTGGTCAGGGGCTGCGGAGGAGCATTGAAGGCTTCCTCTGTCCTGTTTCAGACGATCGATGCTAACCGTGTCCCGAATACCCTGACGCCCGAGCACGTAGAAGCGATCCTTCTGTTGAAGTACTCTGAAAGAACCTTCGTAGGGTCACTCGAGCGAGCGTTGTAAACCATCCACGCGAAAAAACACATGTGTGCAGTCGTGGAGGTCTTTGGGAACGAACACCCTGCGGCTTTATTCTCGTGTGCCCGCGACACTGAGGCGGCGCATATGCGAAGCGAGCTGTTTGGCGCAAGATGCATCATATCGAAGGGCGTCGGTGGCGGATGAAAAGTAATCGCCAGGAAGACGCAGTGGTTGGTTGTACGGGAGGTCGGCGCTGGAAACGTGAAGGTCGCCCTCAAGGGCGGCGCGGATGCCGAGTAAAATCATTGGCAGGGCCTCTGTCCAACGGATTGCAACGACTGCGGTGAGGGTTGCTTTTAGTTGCCGGTGGAAGCGTTCGACCATACCGTTTGCAGCCGGGTGGTATGCCGTAGTTCGCGTGCAATGACATCCAAGCGCGCTCAGTGTTTTCGCAAAGGAATCGCTCTCAAATTGAGGGCCACGGTTGGTCGTAACCGTGACCGGGCAACCATGAGATGCTGCCCAACGTTCAATGAATGCGCGTGCCACAGTCTTAGAACGGAAGTCGGGTGTGGGGAAGGGCTCTGGCCACCGCGTGAAACGATCTACCAAGGTCAAGATATAGGTCATGCCATTCGGAGGTGGCAGAGGACCTACAATGTCGATGTGGAGATGTGTACGTCGAGATGTAATCGAAGGGAAACGGACAATCAGGGCAGACACGTGGTGGTAAACCATGGCTTGTTGACAAGCTAGGCAAGATCGTGCCCACGTGCGAAGATCCTTTTGCATACCAGGCCAGAAGTACCTATCGGAAATGAGCTTGGCCGTGACCCGGATTCCAGAATGGGCGATGCTGTGCAGCGTGTCGAACACGCGTCGTTTGAAAAGAATGGGAACTACTGGACGTGGATTTCCAGTAGAGGTATCGCAAAGGATAGTGTCTGCAGACGCTGACAAGTGTTGGTCAGTCAGCCGTAGAGCTGATTGTTGGCAAGAGGCGCGGAAAACATTTTCCGAACGTTGTGCGTTAACCATGGCATTTAAGTCGATTGAGTCGTGACCAACTAGTGCCGACACTCGGGATAAAGCGTCAGCCACAACGTTATCGCTGCCAGAAACGTGGCGTACATCAGAAGTAAACTGAGATGCGAAGTCCAAATGTCGAATTTCGCGGGGCGAATGTCTTTCAGACCTACTGCGAAAGGCAAAAATCAACGGTTTATGGTCGGTGAAAATCACAAACTGGTTTCCCTCGAGGGCATGTCAGAAGTGACGAACGACCGAATAAACTGCTGACAATTTACGACCGAACGTGCTATACCTAGTTTCATCCGGAAATAAACGTCTGGAAAAGAGAGCGAGCGGTTTTGAAGTAGGGCGCCGACTGCGGTGTCTGACGCGTCAACAGCTATACTTATTTCCGCGGCTGAGTTGAAGTGGTGCAACATAACGGCGGTGGCTAACACATCCTTGACTCTATCAAACGATTCGATGGTTGTCGTTGATAACTCTACCACTCCGTTGACACGGCCGCAGAGCAAATCGATGAAAGGCTGCATAAGCTGAGCGCAATGTGGAATAAACCGCTTATAGTAGTTGACCAACCCGTTAAATCGACCAGTAGCAGTGAGGGTGGTAGGACGTGGGAAATCGCGGATTACTCCTATCTTATCGGTTAATGGTCGAATACCGTGCTGGTCAACGTGGTGCCCTTAAAAATCTAGTGCATTAATCGTTATGCCAAATTTTCTAATCTGTCGAAGAGCTGTCGCAGATGAATCTGGTGTTTTTTCCAGAAGCGTTTATAACTAATAGGTCTTCGATGTAGGGCTGGACGAAATCCAGACCCCATGTGACGTCATCGATAAAACGTTGATACGTCTGTGCGGCGTTTTGAAAACCAAACGGCATGCGTAGAAATTCGATTAAACTGAAGGGTTTGATTATGGCTTTCTCGGTTACATCTTCGTCCGCAACCGGGATCTGGTGGTATGCGCGCACCAGATCAATTTGTGAGGAAACGCGAGTACCATGAAGGCTAGACGTGATGTCTTGTATGTGGGGAATCGGGTGCCTGTCGGGTACTGTGGCGTTGTTGAGCGAACGATAATCTCCACAAGGGCGCAAATTGCCCGACGCTTTAGGGACCATGGGGAGCGGAGAGGCCCCAGGGCTACTAGACGGGCGAACGATTGCGGTCTCAAGAATATGCTCACACTCAGCGCGGGCTATTTTAAGCTTGTCTGGTGTCAACCTGCGAGCTTTGGCGAACACTGGTGGGCCTGTCGTGACTATGTGGTGCCTCGTGAAACCTCTGACGGCAGGCAGAGATAAAGATTGCCCAAAAGCAGTCGGATACTTATCGATTAGAAAACTAAAGGAGTTCAGTATCGTAGAGTTTTGATATAAGGGACTGATTGACACCTTATCGGTCGAAATCCCGTTAACCGTAAGCTTTGTCGTCTGATCGATCAGACGGTGACGTCTGGAATCTACGAAAAGGTCGATGTGCTGGAGGAGGTCGATGCCGATAATCGTCATTTGGATATCGGCGACCGTGAAGATCCAGCGGAACGGCCTTCGGAGACCTAAATTAAGTGTGCGGGAGCGCTGATCAAGCAATTTCATAGTGCTTCTGTTGGTCGCGCGAAGATTTGAAATAGATTATCTGGTTTAGCCGTGGGCCTCAGGTGAGATCACGCTGACCTCGGCACCTGTGTCGATAAGATAGCGAATCCCCGCCCCGTGATTTTTCAGAAAGAAAAGGCGACCAGGCGGACAAGTTACATCGTTAACCATGTTGATTTGGCTGCCCTGTTTGCTGACTGGACCAAAGGTACAGGGCTGTCGGCATCGTCTGGCTTTGTTGTCAAATTGCTGGTGATACCAGCAGTGATCCGGATTAGCGTTCGGTGGCGGCTGACGAGAATCACGTGACCCTGAGTGGTTACTGTGTCATCGAATGGGTGTAGTCTAACGTGACCTCGAACGCTGCGTCATTAAAGCCTGAAGTTGTTCAGTTAGGGCGGCAACTTGAGTGTTTAAAGTGGCAATTGCGCCCTGACTATTCGAAGCGGGCTGGGAAACAGCGGTGCCATATGTTTCCCCGATCCGGTTGGCAACATCAGGCAAGGTTGACAAGGCTGCTGATAGGTTTGCGCTAAGAATGATTTGCATACCCTTAGGCGAACGCTCTAGCCACATTTCCTTAAGTAGAGCCTTCTCTATGTGTTTCGTGCCTGTCAACAGCTGCATGTGGCGAAGGAGCTGCGAGGGTTTACGGTCGCCGAGCTCGGTCGCACTCAGGAGCTGAGAAATACGTTGGCAATCGGACAAGCAAACGCGCTTAATTACGGTCGCTTCAAGTTGCTTGTACGGTTCCGTGGAGTCCGGTAACTCCAGAACATCCTCCACCTTGTCAATGACGTGAGGTGGCATTGCCGCAATTACGTGATGAAAACGCGTTGACTCTGAACTAATCTGTCGTAGCACAAATGTGGCTTCTATCTGAGCAAACCAAGATTTAGGATTGTTCTCTCTAAAAGGTGCAAACGGTAGGGCTAATGCACTGACCGAAGCGTCTGACAAAACGTGCGGTTGAGCCTCCATTAGAGCGGAATGGATAATAAATCGTTTCATTTTATTTTAAAAAAATGAATATTTGAAGCGTATTTGAAGGAGCTCATCGATTTAGGCGGGTTCACCAATTTAGTGCTCGTCTCAATAAGTCGATTTTTCCCCAGGTACGCAATTATCAGACGCAAAAAGCAAAAAGGCCGTTGAGGAGATGACAAAATCTTTATTCGACGAAATGTACAGGTGGTCTCTGATAGCGCCATAAAAGGTACCGCCACGCGAATTAGCTGGGGAGACTAGAGACCAGCCGTCGACGAGCGAGTAAATCGGAAGAATGTGACACGCGCCACAGTCACATGACATGCAGACAAACACTCGGACAGCATACATCATGCGAGCTTCCTTAATAGCCTAGGTACGATATGCAACTACGAGTCTTGGAACTAATTTGCACACCATACCGTAGGCAGGCCAGTGAAATCTCCAAGCTGCTACAATTACATCGGGCCTCTTAACTGATAAGGTGCAGCAGCCTTCAAGAATCAATGAATGACCAGCAATGCCAAAAATATTAACATTTGTGGGCTGCAGAACAGTATCAGGAGAAAATACAGCTATATCTGGATACAAGATTATTGACTCAACCCTACCGATGTCAACAGTAGAACTGTGAGTTTTGCCGGAAGTAAACACTGATGTTGTCACAACATGAGAAGTGTTTTGGGGCAAGAGGGAGAGTGTAGGATTATAGTCAATCAGTGGTTGCGCCTTCGGATTCGAATTTGTCGTTAAGTGACGTAATTATATCAATTACACACTCAAACGTTTGAAAGTTTGGACTTACTCAAGTAGCTAAATGGTACGAGGACCGCGCGGGCCGCACGCGGCAAACGGCGGGCAGTGGAAAAAATTCTCGAGCAACACTTTCTTGGCCCTTCCAGATACGGTGGTTACATTGAAATCAATTTCGCTACTCATTCTCAACGGTTTCGAAGCTTACCAAACTCCCCTTGACCAATTTTCAAAAGAAAATCGAGAAAATAAGAATATATTCTGTCTTTTTACATCTTTATATGTTAGGCAAGTCCATATATTCCGCAACCTAATCTGTCCGCTTCACCGCCAACCCGACTTCTTTCCTATGGCCCACCGACAATCGTAGTAGACAAAGGAACAGGAAGGAAATTTGGTTTACAGAAAAAGTTGCAACGATGAGTAAGAAGTGGTCTATCTACCAAATAATCGAGATAGAGCATAAGTGAAGCATAACAAACTTTAATGTTACTACTACAGACATTTGCCAGGTCTTACAGGGTAGCACAAATATACCACCTTTAACTTGTACAGAATTCAATCATGAATCATAATGACACAAGTTTCATGGGTGTGTTTGAATTTCCATGTTACCGTAAATCCTATGGATAAGAGCGAAAGTAATGTACTTATCTGAAAGCACTCACCGTAGGTATCAAATAAGGCTAATCGCCCATCTACTGTTAAGGAAAAGCAAAACCCTCCAACTGCTCCGACACTTACCTTGGAGAGCGCGGCAAATTAACAGTTAGAAGTATCCGAATTTATGAATTCGTTTAAACAAATATCACTAAATTTGCGGAAAAGAATAATGCAGACTTCAAAGTAAAGTTGGTGAACATTTTGCCGGGATTTGGGATGAGATACTTGGTTCTAACATTTTACTCACTGACTCCCAAAACACGCGGATACCGGCATATTTCGGCCGGCAGTGTGCCACATAGGTACATGCCGACTGGATATGACCCACTTCGCCACAGCTGAAGCACTCTGCCTGTCTTTGTGGAAATGAATACCGGAAATGATTGAGTCCATACGGTGTGCATTTCCCGAATTGTTGTGGAATCGAGTTCACGTTACTTCCTTTGAAAAAATCGGAAGAATGGTCTTGAAGCATGGAAATCAATCCGCAGTTTGAATGAGTTGTTTCGGTTTTAAACTGTTGCTTTTGGAATAATTGCACGGGACGACCTCAGTAGTCTTCGTAGCTTCTTTTACATTGTCATATTGTTCAAATACCTTACGACTAATTTGAGACCTTTCATCATGAGGCAAGCGAATTTTCTATGTAACTCTGGCAACTTAGTACCAGCATTGTCTTTGGCGTCCGTCAGACTATCCGTGAAAATAAGCATGTTTGTTATGCATGACCGATTAGGAAGGATGCCATGCTGGGTTGAAGAGAAAAGATTATTTGATAAGAAGTGATTGAGTATGGCGCGTCTTAGTAGGCGCTCCATTATTCTGCACGAGATGCTAGTAGGGCTGATTAGCCGATAGCTAGCCGGAGAGTGCCGGTCACCTGCTTTAAATACGGGTGTGATCTTCGTCTCTTTCTATGCGATAGGGATGATACTTGTCTAGAGTGTTTGCTTAAACGGCTTATAAAAGGGTTCTGCCAGGATGTCAGCTGCTTCCTTCAGTATTCTGGGATGGATCATGTCAGGACCCAGTACTCTGTATGAATTGGCCTTGAGTAAAAGGTCTTCAACATCTAGCACAGAAAACACAGCGGTCGAAAGTGGTTGCCTGTACATCTGCAGCGGTAGTACAGGATGCCTGCTCGGGGATGCGGCGTTTTAGATGGTCGAATAGTACCCTCTGAATAACTAGGCAACAACTAGGGAATCAGATGAAGTCTCTCGCTGGGCAGTCGTGAACGAAGAGCTAAAGGTTTGTTCCTTCTTGGTCGTCGCACATGCTCGAAAGAGAAGTTTAGGTTCCCGCACACTCCGAGGGGATCTTCTCTTGTACTAATTTGATGTGTCTGCGGATTTCCCGCCTACGCCTGTTTCGGGCAATGTGGAACGCACTTAGGTCCCCTGAGTTTCCCGTCAGCTTGTGCTATGTGAATGAATGGAAACGATCATCGACAAGACGACGTATCCTGCGTGGAAGGGGCTACCGATGAGAGAAAGTACACAGTGTGCGTGATATAAATAAGTCGTCCGCTTTCGGAATCGCGCCTTGAAACGTTCGGTAGTCCTGGCCCACGGAGTCCAAGCCAAGAAGAAATGAACCTAGGTGGGTTCTCAGGCTGTTAAAATCAGCCTAATTAAAGTTTCAAACTGTGGACCTCTAAGCTGGATATTGTAACCGGTAACCGATAAGATCAAAGGCCAACAGAGAGTGGTCGCTATGTCCAATTGGCGGCTTGATGATCACTCTGTCTACCAGGTGGCTCTCATTAGTGATGACCAAGACGAGCAGAGAGAAATCTGACCAGAACGATGCCGCGTCGGGTCGCTGATGTGATGTGTCCACGCCTTCCAACGTATCAGCGTTGATAAGGAAATCAACAAACAGCTTTCACACTGCCGGTGAGAAACTGATGCCCAGTTTATCTTGGGTGCATTTTAGTCACCCATAATAAACAGATCAGCAGAACTTTGTAGGCCCGGGAAGTATTCCAAGATTACAGGAACGGTGTCTTCGTCCAAGACGTCGGATGAAGGAGAACCATAAATTACCCCCACTAGGAGTCAGTCTTGGACACGCTATGATAGTGGAAGCAACAGAGCGTCATATATTTTCAGAGGACTGATAACCACCGATAACCGTGGGTGTCAGGAGATACTGCTAAAGGAAAATCAAAGAACTCCCCAATTCTCCTTCGGTCGGAGTCGGCCCGGTAAACGAAATACCCCCGGACACTCAGCTCACTGTCATTGATGTCACCTGTCAGCGAGGTCTCCGTGAAGGCGAACATGTGGGGTTGGGTGTCATGAATTAACTGCCTGAATTAAGGAAGGTTTTTGAACAGACTCAGACAGTTCGTATGCATGCGCTTAAACGGTACTTCCTCGTTGGACTTCGTGAGAAATAAAAAAGCATGGTGCGATGGGGAGCCTGGGAAAGGAAGGTGGTGGGGCTGGACTCGGTCTCCTTCGCCGGGTTGTTCTAATTGCCCTTCTTTGAGGCTGCAGGCGCGAAGTTTCTGCCTGTGTGCAGGTCAACAACACTAAAGGGAGCTTGACCAGCGTTCTTGGAGCCGCAACTTGGACCTCTGCGCCTCTGCCAAATTACGCTTCTTGGGAGGATGTTTGGAGATGATCACTCACGGAAAATTTGACTTCGTCGTCTGTTGGGTGCGAGGTTAGGAAGACCGCAATGGGCGCTGTGTTATGAGGCTACTGAAGGGAATATTTATAGGAGTGGGCCAAAAAAATGCTTTCTGAGTTGCAGGAGGCGTCCCTAGCAGGCTGCTTCCGTTCCAACTTCTTGAGGAAAATTGTTCTACCGTGCATTTTGGCGGGTTATGAGGTAGGTAACTCTGAAGACGGTTTTTGCGCGGCGTCGGTACCCTTAATGCTCGTGCCTGTGTCTGGGGCGTCGATCATTGGAACGATCATGCATACGGCGCCTCTGCCCTCTACAACAGGTACAGCGGTCTGAGGAGCTATTTAGAGGGCGGAAATTACGAGTTTATTATCTAGTTGTGGCTTTTGGTAGACCAGGATTCTTGGCTTAGTCTTAGTCCGCTGTTCGAGTCCCGATCTCTCTTGCCGTGGGCAGTCGAAAGGCACGCCTTTCAGGTAAGCTTTGGCAGACTTCAAAGCTTTTGTTTTCTCCACCACGACCACAGGGCTGAGCATGGCTGGCAAAGTTACCGAAAGGCCAGCTGACTTTTTGGTTGTGTTAGCCTGCAGTCTACTCGCGAGCACCAGGTGCATGACATCCGGTGAGAATGAACTCAGAGATTCGTACACGGATCCAGTCAGTTTGTTCGTTTCGATGTCCACCGGTTTTCTGTTGACCTGAAGGGCAGTCATTAAAAACGGGGTGTAGCACCGCTCTTGGGGGTTNCAGGCTGCTACGCAGTTCCCCCCTAGAAGGGTACTGTGACAACAACCCTTTGATCCTGGTGAGGATAACTGAGGCCTTCCGCCCTTGGCCTGATCTGGTTGAAGGCGTACCAGCTGATATCCAATCAGCCTGCGATTGATACGAAAATCCCCACACGCCGCAGGTGGAGGGGCACTGATGCCCACAGTTCCTAGCGAGCTCTCACTCGAGTATCCTCCTTTAAATGTACCGGAACAACCGTTAAAAAAGAATGTTCGAGGCGAGGTATCCATGGAACGTTCAAGGACGACATCCAATACGAGATCGAGCATGATCGCGATCGAACATGCCACATACATCATACCAGCGTCGGATGAGACGTGCGACAGAAAATAAAACGAGACTGGCTGAGTATCAGTAGAGAAATAAAGGACGTACGAACATTCGAGAGAGAGAAAAACCTGGGCAAACGCAACTGTTTTTGTTTTGAAAACAATATTTTAAAAAAAGTTTGCGATTTTTTTCTTATGAGCGAAATGAAAAGATCGGGATTTGACAAACGTTAGCCTTCAGTGAGGCGTTTCGGCCAGTGAACCCTGCGACCTGAACGCGTTACGGCGGGTGCTGGCGTCCTCGGCGAAGTCGTGACGTCTGTTGAGGAAGATGTGCTTGGGCGAGGCTGTTCCGAGACAGCCGCCGACGTGGTCAGGGGCTGCGGAGGAGCATTGAAGGCTTCCTCTGTCCTGTTTCAGACGATCGATGCTAACCGTGTCCCGAATACCCTGACGCCCGAGCACGTAGAAGCGATCCTTCTGTTGAAGTACTCTGAAAG